>JADDON010000036.1:0-40734 GCA_017140175.1 Fusarium staphyleae
ATATGGGGGTGGGTATGCGCCATCAACCTATGCACAGTCAACCATCGCAGCGTCCACCATCATGCCTAGCATGCAGATACAGCCTGTGCAAAACACCGAGACGACCGTCTGGGTCGAAGGGCACTGCTTCAACTGGATCGCCATGGACAATACTTCGATCTGCACAATCTGCACCGAGCACGCCGAGGGAGATGGCATCTACAAGTGTAATGGGTGCAAAGCCTTCTCCCATGGCAGATGCCTTGGCCATGTCTCGCTCGTGTGCTCTGAGGCCTTCCATGCTGACCGTGTCAGGGCGGCATTTGTCCGTTGTCTTGCGAGCTTGTTGTATACCTACCGCAAATATCTCGGACGACCATCGAGGCAGCAAAAGAGCAACGGTCAGCTGTATGCCTTTGACATGGACGGCTTCATGAAGAGTCTCCCGCATGATCAGCACGACTATGCGGCGATGATGCGGGAAACACAGTGTAAGTCATCTACCCTTGTTAGCCTTTTGACGGCTCGCATTCTAACCCCAAACTCAAAGGCTTCAACGAGTTTATTCACGACCGAGAGATTCACCCAGCCAATGACCCCTCGATCCGTCTATTCGACGAGATCATCCTGGCTAAGAAGGCCCGAGGCCGCACCGGTATATCGACTGGCCTTTCTCGTCTCTCTACTATCCGTGCCTCCCACGGCGCCTCAGTCAACTCCAGCTTTGGGCCCGCGTCGCGCTCCGGCAAGGTCCCGCCCTTCCTCGGCGATACGTCTGATCATATCTGGCGGACTGCTTCCGTGCCCTTGCCTAAAGGCAGTTTTCCTGGCGAGTATCGGGCTGTGGTCACTCGCATTCCCGCACGTCTCGATCGATCCCTTATGCGCGAGCCTCGCTCCATCCAGGGTATGCCTCGTGTCGAGCCGCGAGGCACCCGCGGCCTCATCCGGAAGCAGGTGCCAAGCATGCTCGGCACAACACCACCGTTTTGAAAGATTCAGAGAAAGACACAAGCAGACCCCGTTTCCTCACAAGTGGGAACCTAATCATGAAGAGAGGACCCAGCTCATCCAAGGAGCAGCCCTGACGACCAAAACCCAGTCCGCTGGAAATACAGAGCTCCAAGCATATACCCCCAGCTTCCTTTACAGAAGACAACGAAAAGGAGTCACGAAAGACGAAACCAGGAACGAGTCGAACATACTTAAAAAGGGGAACATGGCTTGGAGGAGAACTTACCATGTACGATACCACGTTTGTAATTTAGGATGACAGTCGCATGGGGATGAAAACGGGGTGTATAGTTGGCGAGCCAGCCAGATGGGGATGGACAAGGGCGAAAAGCAAACCCGTAAAGGGGGCAAAGCGGATGATAGTAAGCGGGACATGGTCATGCAGAGTGAGCAAGAAGAGAAAGATGCTGTTGCATACCGCGATAGAGAACCGCTTGGATTTCTAGGCTACTTCATGTGGACACTTTGGTTGGCATTTTCTTCTTTCCTGGAGCACACGAAGATACATGGCGCGAGCATCAATAGCATAAGCATACAGAGAGCAGTGATGGAACATTGCAGAGATCAAAATGGGGGTCATATAAAGGCTTTTTATCTGTTTTCTTCATCCGATGATTCTACTGGGCTACTTTGATCCCCTCTTATGGATGCAATAAAGTTACAAGCTAATAAAGGGTTTTTCATATCTGCTTAAGCCATCACCGAGGTGCTTATCGTACGCAAAGCTCCCTGCAAAACCCCCTTCCTCATATCTACTCAAGGCCTTCATAGGTACAGGCACTGTTTTAGTCCTGAGCATTTCCACACACACATCTTCATACTAAGCAGTCTTGCACAGCTTTTCTGCCTTCTAAGCGTCCATCTTCAGGTCTTCCCAGCCGATGTCCTTGAGGATCTTTCCGATCACAGACGAATAGGGTAAGTGTCCTCTCACAAGGTCGCCAACATTGTGGCTTTCAACACCATCCGCGCCTTGAATTGGCTGGAGGCCTGCCACGCCAAAGTGGATGTTCGAGGTGCGAGACAAAAAGCCGAGGAGATAGTCACTCTCGGAGTAAACGTTGACGAGACGCCCCGCCACGACGCTCTTTAGCGTCAACCAAACTCGACTCTCAGAGGGGCCTGGAGTGCCCATCAAGACGACAGAATCGACAATGCCGAATTGGCGACGCTCGGCCAGGACCATCAGACAAACATAGATGGCTCGAGCCCCCAGACTATACCCAATAAGAGATACGGGGCGATCACCTTGAATCTTGGTGCGCATGATGGCATCTGCGAGGACGGTGCCGGCTTTTTCAGCACGAACCATCCCGATGCTCCACGGGTTGTCGATGATCTTGCTAATTTTCATGAGCTCCGGTGGCCAAGCTGCATGGACGAGATGTGAGAAAACTAGACAAGGTTAGCCACGTTACTCATCACGTCGTCAAGGCGACTTACTCGTTCGCGAAGTAACAGCCTTGTTAGTCGTAGCCCAGGCCGAACTTCTGACAACTGTTTCAAGAGCAGTTCCGATGCTCAACAGAGCGCTCATCTCCCACCTCAAGGCGTATACCTCACCATTCTCTCCGAGAATCTTCCAGGGCTGAGTGATGACCTCCTTGTCGGTTACCCAGCCATTCACAGCAATAACGAGGCGAAGTCGACGATTCTCGGATGGCATTGCTCTCGCATCCAGATAGTCTTGAGGCTCGCCCCGAACAGGAACGAGACCAAAATCTTGGATTTCACGTGAAAACGAGTCAACCATCTTGCTAGTCGGTCTCGTCCCGTAAATCCCAAATAGTGATCCAGCAGCAAGGCCGTTGTCTCCCATGTGTCCCAGCAAGCCTGCGGCAGAGGGAAGCCTCAGACCGTGTCCGCCGTGGGCAGTTCCAATACCTACAGCAATAAGCTGTGGTCCGAGTCGAAAAGGCTGGCCAGGTAAGGCAGCAATGCCGGCTTTTAGTTTTCGAGGTGGTTTGTTCTCGTCCTGCTTTGGCTCAGCAGTCTGTTCGGCTTTTATAGCTGCCTCAACGGCAAGCTGGCTCAATCCTTGGGCGACCCGTGTCTCCTCTTCCTGCAGAAACTTTAACGGAAGGTTCAGGGATGATGTAAGGTTGAGCAGCAGAAGACGGGCATAAGGGCTGTATTCTTGAAGTGAAAGTAAAATCAGGAGTGAAGTGTGCAGCAAGAGTCTGCGTTTCTCGACGGGAAGGGTCCAGAGAGAGGTCGGAATAGGGGGGAACCGGCGGGCCAGTCCACGATCGACATGGTTCGAGGGAATTCTGGGAGGGCCTAACTCTAGTTAGTTTTCAATTTGCTGTGCAGTGTGACCTTGAAATCGGGCGAAAGGATGGACCATTCATTAACATACCTGTTGCCAAAGTGAGGCCCCCTCGGCCGCCTCTCCCACCGCGGCCAGCACGACCACCCCGTGCACCACGCGGACTACCACGACCACGACCCCGAATGTTAGCTTGAGAGGTGTTGGTATCCATGACACTGATGTCTCGAATGCGTTGCAGCACGGTTGCCTGCCACTTGCGGAAGAAGACGAGAGCTTCTTTCTTGAGCTCTCGGAGCTGAGGTGTGATGGCCTCTGGATCCTCCTGATCTGTAGTGTTGGCGATCTTTGTATTTGTTTTATGCATCGGGGCGATTTTTCTGGTTTGATGTTGAGAATGACGGTTCATGTTTTCTTTGCCGTTCTGAAGGGACATCGACAAGCAGGGATGTTGGCTCAGATCGCATAGCTCTCCTAGAACTGGTGAAACAGGAGGCGAATCGAAGATGATGCTAATATTGTTGTGAAGCTTCTCTGTTATAGCACTGATCAGAGTGACCAAGTCATTTCTCTCAGCGGGCGAGAGAGCACCAGTCAGGTCGACTGGACGGCGAGGTGCCGGGCTTCCTGCACGACTTCCTCGACCCATGATGTCGCTTTCGGTTGAAGCTATACAGCTATTGGCTCTCAACAGAGACGAAAGGTAGAGCAGGAGTGGTGTCTGTTATCTTGTGGATGGCGTCTAGGTTACCCTCAACAGAGAACGAAAGGGCGTCGAGTGACGAACGAGGGAGGCGACGAGAACGAGCTGCTCGATGTTGACTTGTCGAGATTTGAGAACAGACAGAAGCAGAGTTCTCAGAAGAAGGCGGTCGAGGACTTGTTGCTCCTGCACGTCGAATTATCGACAGTCAAAGGCATCTCTCATTCATGAGAGTGAATGGTCGAACAAAAGAGGTAAACGGGGTTCGTACAGAGAGTGAATGACGACGGAAGGACAAGGCAGAGGGGATGCAAACAGGACAAAGGGAGGTCAGAAGATGAAGATGAAGATGAAGATAAAGAAGTCAGGTAGAACGAGGGGATGCGGCATATCAAACAGAAACAGAAGGAGAGGTGCAGGCTTAGGTAGGCCGTTGTTGCCCCAATCTCTGGTTGGATATGTGGGAAGCCGCCAGTGACAGGTGAAGGAAGGAATCGGAAGGAGCAATGACAACATGCAGCATCGAACGAGAGTGAATTAATGGAAGGAGGCTTTGAGGCAATGCAGTGTCAGTGTCGGTGACAGTGTCGGTGCCGCCTTCCAGGACCCAATGCTCATCTGCCAGTGTCGCCAGCTGGCGGCGCCGGATGTGACCGACCACCGACCACCGACCACATGATGCTTCCACTTTTCCCTGCCTGGATATAGGACAAACGCGGATAGCAGTTTCACAATGTGCGATGCAGCTGCTTTGCAGAGGTACTCGGTTGAGGCGTTGAATGGAGGTCGAATCAACTATGACAGCCTCGCTGGCAGGGAAACTAGTTACGTCTAGACTATCGTTAGTATCTATCATTGACTATACTTTTTCATCAACTGCTCCGGGTACTATCTGGACTCGCCGCGGGAAAACACCAAGAAACAGCCGTAGACAGATGCTAAACGATAGTTTGCAACTCCGCACTTGTGTCACTTGGATGTCGGAGCTGTCAGTATTCAGCCGTTGATCAAGGGAAGAGAACACTTCTAAAGGAGTGACCTATAACTAGTACTCTACATGTAATAAATACCCTTATTAAATGATGGGCATTTGGAAGCATCATCTGCTAGTTCCAGGTTACTCTCAAAATCCCAACCGAGCTCTCATCTATACTCGCTCGCCTGACTCCAAGACTATACGTTGCAACTGTGACGCACGCGGCTTCGGCCTTGTTCCTCGTGCATCGTCACAAAGTCAAGGTGCCAGCTCATCCTCAGCCATCAGAAAAAAAAGGCTGTGTAACCAGATCTCGGTAGAAGTATCGGTGAGCACGTCGGCGGGACGGATGAGACCTTCCCCCAAATGCATACATCTACCAGACGGCTCGTTACCTAAACATAAAAGCACGTCTGTGATCTCGAAGTGCATTGTAAGCAGCCTCATCTTGACTTAGCCAACCAAGCATATATACGGGTCTTGTAGAAAATGGATAGGTAGGGAGCCCGTGCTAGGCCATTGTGCTTAGTAGCTGTCGCACCGCCAAGGGTCTTCTGCTCTGCTTCCACATGTAAGAGGCACATCAATGCAACTTATTCATTCTCCTATTTCATGGTATCTCTGGTGCGCCGTTACCGCAAACGGCGGGATCAAGTGCCCGCAAAGAGGGCACGAGACATTCTCCTCCATGTCCCAATCCGCCTCTGTCTCACCGTAATCATCATCCAGATCTGACTCTGAAAGCTCTTCATCCCGCGTACTGTCATGTCCCTGATCTTGAGCAACCTGGAACGGCTTCAACACTTCATCCTGGCGCTTAAACATGGTGGAAATATTTCTGCCTGCTCCCGTCTTGTCTTCCGTTGCGCCCAGTACTATGTTGGCCACGCAGATATTGAGCATCTGCAGGTTCCACCGTTGCCCCTTTCCAGGCGAAAGGCGTCGCAGTAACGGCAGCAGAGCCTCTGCGATAAGTCGTTCCGCAATATGGTCCATATCATCCTTGATATCAAAGATGAAACTGGGAAGGGGTCCAGAGCGGGAAACACGCCCATAATTATGGCCTTCTGTTGAGTGTAGGTATGTCCAAGATCTGATCGAAAGGCGCAGTGTTCTAGGTCGAGCGACCCATCTCTGAGAGCCCGGAGTCTCAGCGGCTTCGTCGGGCACTAAGAGATCAACCCTCATTCTCCGGATCAAGGAGCAAGATAGCTTGTGCAGTTCTTGCATGATCTGACCCATTGTATCCAAGCCCTTGTATGTGTCTTCAATACTGATTTGACTGGGCACATCGCTCACCTCCTTGACCCCAGTCGGGTCGACACCATGAAGTAACCCCCATATTCGCGAACCTACTCCTTTTTCCGCACCAGGGCCCACAAGAAGAGTCTCTATTTCTGCGGGTGAGACGTTGGGATGAAGTCGAACCTGGGCCACTGTCACGGGCGAATCATTCGGGTCTGGTATCTCAGACACGCCTTGACTCATGTCAGCATCCACGTGGCTCCCCAGGGTCTGCACCGTCTTGAAGCCCAAGCCAGGTATCATCCGGAGCTTATGGGTGTCTACAAAAGCGATGACCTCGTCATCGGTCAAGGTCAACAGCGTCGTCTGGTTCCGGGGCTTGTTCTTGCCGCCGACCAGTTTGCTGAGCATTTTATTAGTTGAGATGCCGCATGTTGACGTGAATCCAAACTTCTCTTCGATTTGGAGTCGCAAGAACTGGCCGAGATGCGAGCCTAGCAGGAGGCGCAGGTACAGGGGACTCTGGACATCTAAATTTGAAGAGGCTGTGCCTTGGACACAGCCGGCGACGCTTGTCAGATCGCACCGAAAGCCTATCTCTGGGTCATCCTTAGAAAGGCAAAAGAATGAGTCTTCCAAATATGCCTTGTTGAGCAAAGACATGTTATACTCAACGAGGTCCGTGACGTCTACGGATACCCAAGTATGGTTTTAGCCAAGGCTGAAACAGTTTCAGAGGAGGCCTAACAGAACTACGTACCCATAAACACCTCATCAAACCCAAGACGCTCAACCTTGTGGTTCCATGAAAATTTTTTGAAGAAGTTGAAGAGTGTTTTGCTCATATCCCGGAAAGGCGTGAGGTCCTCGCCGTCCACAAGGACAAGCTCCGGGCATGTGCGCTTGGCCTCGGAGACGGACATGAGCTTTCTGAGGCCACGGGCACGGGCATTATAGTTGCATGTCGCCAGGCAGTTTTTCTGTTTGACGCCAACGGGCAGTTTCTTCAAGTCGGGGTTCTTGTTCTCAAAGACCTGGGCGTAGAAGCAGTCGTAGTCCTAGTTTAAACGGTGAGTACGGGGTGAGACAGAATTGGTGAGCCGAAATAGACCAGACTTGAGACGCACGAATTGCAGTATGACCCGGTCATGGTTTCCCCTGGGCTGTTTCTTGTTTCGTGTCTCCATCTTTTTATGGGAGTTGAAGGCCGGAGCATCGAAGGACGTACAAACGCGCCATCAAGTTGTGTTTCAGATACGAGTGAGTGGGTGGTATAGATTAGTTAGAGTGGGAGATGCCAAAGATTTCATTCCTCACTGACGAAAGGCGGTTCTGGCAGTTTAACAAAAGATCGTTTGCTTCGTAAAGCAAATATAAGAGGCGATCAAGTGTGTTGGGGTTGGTGAAGCATAGGTTTAGGTAGGTACCTACCTAGGTATTCACGATGTCGGGTGCTGCCTCTTTGGTTCAGGCCGCTTTTGGCTGTGCCTGAGGCCCCGGTTGCCGAGCTTCGTAACTTCCACCACATACAATTCATCTTTTAACATCTTCAGCCTCTACCGTGAGATTCGTCGACCGTTAACAGACGAGTTGAAATTGCTCGATCAGGAGCATAATCTTCTCGAACCCCGCGTGCTGCAGCTTGTGGAAACCCACAACGCTCAAGGGAATACGTATACGCACAATGTCAGTCACGTTTGAGAAGCAAGCGAACAGGACCTCATCTTGATCCTTGGCTGCTGCACACAAGACAATAGACGCGCCGTTTGGCTAAAGCACGTTGATGGACTTTAGCAGGCCTTTTACCCCGGTTCGCTTCCGATCGTGTCTCAGTTCCTGCTGGTCTGGCTCTTATCCCCGCTCTGATCCTTGCACGAACGAACAGTCCAGCACCACCACCATCCACTTGGTGTTGCTAACGTTACGCCGTTTTGACCATCCACCGTTGCGCTGTAGCCGCCGATGAGACGCCCAAGCTGCAAAGAAATGCTTAGTCGGTTCCGTTAGTTATACTAACGCTGGGTATGGACGCAACCCCTTCACCTCCACCGCATTTTGAGTTCTTTGACTTGAGTTTAGGGGATGATTGTCGATACGAAATTCCCCAACTTTGCCACAACAATCTCGGAACAAACATACTGTACTGACTGTTAGTCAGCCCTAAGTAGCTCACAATCTTACTGACGAGTGCTTGGGACGGCCAAAGCATGGGAGTGCCCTGCTGGACCATGGCTTGGAAGCTTTGGTGATACGTAAAGGCTGAGCCATGCAGACTCCACTGTCATCTAACGTCACTCGTTTGGGCTGAGGGACTTATTCGCAATCATCGGCCGAACCCTTTTCGATTTTGTCCTCGATGATGAAGCGGGACAGTCAGTCACGAAAGTGATACGGACAGACAAGGCCATAACGCTTAGCCACAAGACCAGCCATTCCGTCAATCCCTCAGGCCGGCACCAGGTCGTCTAAAGGAGGTGTGTGAGCTTTTCACAACCCCTCTTGAATAGGCGCCGAAGCGAGTCAAAGAGCCGACCTGTTAGCCGCGTGATTGGACCTGGCAAAGAACCCTTGCCGGGGTCACCCTTCAACCTAGGCGCTTGCGCCTCGGACGCTTCCCACCGTCATCCTTCGACGAGCGAACCAGAAGAGTCGCCAATGCGACACCCTCGTCGCTTCTCGACGCTTCTGCGGACCAGATAGCGTATCCCAGGCTGAGTCCTTCTCACCCGCGCCTACGCTATGAGGGGAATATCACACTGCATGCATGGCTAGGGGCGCTTGTATTGCGCTCGGGACTGGGGTTGCTGAGAGGATATGTGCCCTGGCCCTTTCTGGTAGCCCATTGGTGACCCAGTTAGAGGCAAGCCGGCCATTGACGACATCCTATATAGACGCTGAGCCCTCGTTTCCCGCTGTTGGTTCTGCATTTCTACCGTTTTGACATCGTTGTGATCCCTGGTGGTTCCAGTCTCTCGGAATAGCGTCTTCAGCTTGGCCTGTTGGCAGTGCTAGTCTGTTGGCTACTGGTCTTGAACATCTACGGAACAAGAGAAACTCACTTCTGTCGTATCTCTTGAGCACCCTCTCAGGTCTTTCAACCCACCCGCCCAATTATATCATATTCGCCATGGCGTCTCCGCAAGGTCCTCTCAAAAAGCCACGGCTTTCACTGCAGATCAAGACATCGTGTAGCCCTGTTACGAGGTCATCAAGGAGTTATGCCATGGATACTAGAGATCCAACTGCCTATAACACTCTTTCTAATGTCTACGTTACCGCTATTGGTAGAGCAACACCAGTTCAGACTGAGCCGGTGACCGCCATCAACACCATTGAGGCCTTCAGCATTAGCACCCCATCAGATTACCAGGACTCAAAGCATAGAGTTACCACACCCTACGTCGCCTCTTATCCAGAAACACCATCATCCGATACTGCACCGTCACCACAGCAGATGGAGATCAGATACCCAAGCACGATGACTGCCACTCCTCCTCTATCTGCCGGTCCAGTTGACTCAAACTCATCCAAACCTTTCACTTTCTCGCCTACCGATATCTCAAGAGTGTCGAATCACCAGCAGTTCTCCTCGAAGCCCGAAAATCTTACTCCTCGTCGTCCTCAAAGCCTCATCGGCCTGGGTCTACGAGCCCCGTATACACATCCTCGATCCCTTCACAGTATACTCCGCAACTCGCCGCTTCCTCCCCCTACCGCTATTCCTCCACCCTCTCCTCGCAGACAATCACAGCGTCTACAGGAGAAAGCCAAAAGGCGTGTTGGCTACAATAACCCACTCACCCAGGAGATCGTAACCAACAAGTACACAAAGTCCCACATTGATCTACTTGTTGAAGAATCATCACCGCACTCTCCTCCATGTGTGCCCCTTCAGCCCCAGAGTGCCATTGACCTCGCTCTCGCATTTACCCCAAACGAGATTCGAGATGGTGGACAGACCCCTGGACCTTTTGAGGATATGCGGCGCCGGATGGCGGGTTTGGGATCGGGCACGCCACTCTCATCCTCAGGGCCGAAAGGCATCCTTAAGCGCAAGAGGAAAGAGAAGAAACGTCGCTGGGTGTGGACCATTGGTCAAGACGATGACGACGATGAAACAGTAGGGGGTTCCATTGCTGCTCTCCGAACCGAGGCTGTAAACAAGACGGAAGCTGAAAGCGTCAAGACGCCTCTCACTGCCATCGAAGTTCCCGAGATCACGGTTCTCACTACTCCCACGCCAAGCATCGAGTGCAGTGAATCTGGAAGCGACTGTCTGGATGTTGACATGTCTGACACGAGCAGTCTCTCGGTACCGGAAGACCGTGGCTTCTCCCTTAGCGACATGGATGTGGATCTGAAAACTCCCACGGCCCCGCAGGATCGAGACGAAAGCGTGGAGGCGAATAGAGATACACCCGTACCTCCAGAGTTTATGGGGTCTGGCGGTTTACTTGGTACCGGTCAGGTTATGGGGCCGATAAGGGACTCTCCCGTTCCTCCAGAGATGCTGTAAGGGTGTAGGGAGTGGATATCAACATGACAAAGGCGCATGGTTGGATTTCTTTTGCATACTACCAACGGTCTCGGCACGTCTGGTAACTGGCGTTTTCTCTGTGGGGGTTTTGTTTTTGATGTAGATACCTTTTTACAGCGAGGAATGATGAGAAATGAATTAGGAACCCTATTCAGACTGGGGAACTCGTGTGTGTTGTCGTAACCGAGTATCTTACGGGGGAGAGTTCCTAGGTTAAAGTGGTATATAAACCGCAAACATACTCAAGACGCGCAGGTGTAGCGGGCCATGTTCAAACGGGGGATTCCAAGTCATGGATGTAGTAAAAGCCAAAATAGTATTCGCAGAACGTATCTTAGTTACGCCAGCCGTAGATGTCCCATACGAAGCGCTACAAAATAACAATACTGTTCTCGCCGCCCTCAGCTCTCAACAGCCAGAGCCTTCGCGCCGACGAGCTTGCCATCGGCGTGGGAGACGACCCAGTACTCAACCCTCGTCGCATCCCGCGTTATCTGGTACACGCGCACGTCGTTACCCTTGGAGGCTTCGCGCACCGCCTCGATGACATTTGTGTACTGGCCGCGCGAGTCCCAGTTGAGCGGGTCGAGGATCTTGATCTCTGCCGAGTCGGGGGAGGAGTGGTTAATGAGCTTGGCGAACTCGGCTGCTACGGGTTAGATGGCTGATAGCAGAACAAGGCGGAGGGGGGGAGAACTCACATTCGCTGGGCAGGCCATTCTTGCCTTCCCACTTGAGGGAGACCTCCTCAAAGGGTTCGTCGGCCTCAGAGACGTAGAAGGCGTTCTGGCAGACATCGCGGATCGCCTTGGGAACTTCGCTGCCCTGATCCTTGGCTTTGAAGGTCGGCTTCTCCTGCTGGGTCGCGGCGCCAGCGCCAGTGTCCTGGTTCGCCTTGTTGAGGAAGGACATATAATCGTCGTCGTTGGACATTGTGACGGGTCTTGTGTTGCTGAGAGATCTTGTTTGGGCTCGAGGGAGGTTATTGCGTGTGAGGAACTGCGTGCGAAAAGGACTGCAGGTTGGTTTGAGTCTGAGGATGCGGCTGGAGGAGGATCGGAGTGTCATGGAGAGGGATTCGAGGTGTTGAGGGTGGGATAGAGGATGCTTGGACAAGCAGCGGGTGGGGGTGACGTCAGGCTGTGACTTGGGAAAAGAGTGGTAGCGGGAGGGTCAACACCTGACCAACCATGATAGAGAATGGGAACATGCAACTGGCAGCATCATGGCGACAACCTGCAACATTTCATCCAAGACAATCAATAACAATGAATAATACAGGAATCGGTTAAAAGATCAAGGATCGTCATATTCATCTGAAAGGTGAGCCAAAGACCAAGCGTCCCTCATCAGCGACGCACATTCCTCAGCACATTCAATCATTCACACACTACGTCACCGGTTACCAATGGGTAGAGTCATATTAACATTGGGAATCTCATTGAATTTTTGAATCCGTCCCTCTCTAGCTGGACTTTTTTGACGTTCATGCTAGTAACCTAACCCAGCCCAAACGCAAGGCGAACGAACCAACCCTCGACACCGGTGCAATGGTCAAGACACAAAAGGAAATGAGCCGCCGCTTTAAGCGGAGGCGAGATCCTTCTTGAGGGTACCCTGGTACTGCTTCTTCTCCGCAGGGGTCTGGAAAGCACCGTGTCCGAACTCGGACGAGGTGTCGATCCACTTGAGGCTGACCTTCTCGAGGGCTCTCCGTGAGTTCTGGGGGAACATGGTCTTTCGAAGCGTCATGACACGCTTCTTGGTACCAGGGATGGAACCCTTGAGCATGACGAAGTCGTTGTTGACCTCACCATAGCGGACGAAGCCACCCAGACTGCATACATGTTAGCGGCAAAATACTTGTCAAATACAACGAGAGTTACGTACGGAGTGATCTTCTTCTTGGTGACATCGAGCTCGGTGGCGGCGCTGTCCTCGGCATCGCCCTTGCCAATGCGGTAGATCTTGTGGTTGACCGAGGTTCGGTGGTGGTAACCCATCTGACCAGCACGGGCAACAGTCCACTGGACGTGGGAAGGATGCCAAGCACCGATACAAGCAACCTTTCGGAGACCCTTGTGGGTCTTTCGCGGAAGCTTCTTGGTGCCCCAACGGGCGGTGACACCGTTGAAACCGTGACCCTTGGTGACGGCGATGACATCAATCATCTCGTCCTGCTCGAAGATGGAAGAAATGTCGACGGGCTTCTCGAAGAGCTCCTGGCCGAAGGCAACCTTGTCGGCGATAGAGCCACCGTTGACCTGAACCTCCATGAGGTGGGCCTTCTTCTGCTTGAGAGGGGTCTTTCGGATCTGGGTGTGGGCTAGGACACGGACGACGGTGCAGTACTTCTTGATGCGCTCGAGCTCGCGGGTGATGGAAGCGCCGCTGTTCTCGGAGTGCTTCTTGGCGTACTTGGTGAAGGCCTTCTTCTTGCTCTTGTACCAGTTCTTGTAGAATCGGCGCTTGACCTCGTCACCGAGATGCTCGGCCCACACGGTGGTGAGCGATCGGAGGCCGCGGGGAGTCTCGATGTAGCCCACAAGACCAACAACGATCATCTAAAAGATGTTAGCCATAGGCACATAGCCAAGCGGGCTGCATTGTTCGTACAGGTGGGGTATCGACGATAGTAACCGCCTCAACAATCTCCTTCTTGTTCGCCTTGGCGCCGGGTCGGTCGAGGTCACGAACGATGGTGGTCATACCGGCCTTGTAGCCCATGGAGGCCGTCAGGTGGACGGGCTTCTTGGGGTCATCCTTGGGGAAGCTGTTGACCCAATGCGTTAGCCATTGCCTTGCTGCTTTGACCACGGAAGACTGTGTTCTCCAGCGCAGGGAAATACTCACGACTTCACCTTTCCACGGTGGCGGGCAGCGCGCTTCCGGGGCAGGTAAGCCAGGGAGCCGTGGCGGGGAGCCTCAAACTTGCGGTGCTATTGCTCTTGTCAGCCTTGGTATGTTAAGATGCCATTGCCATCGTCGTCAAACTCACACTCATTTTGGGCGGGCTGTGTGATTTGAGGGGGTTAGTAGGAACCTGAGTTGACGAAGCCTGCGTGAGAAAAAGACAAAAGAGACCTATTGAAGAAATATATTCTGTGGATTTAAGCGAGCTGCAAAAAAACAGTGGGTGGCCCGTGCACTCCTGGGCTTAGGTCTGGTCAAGGTCCCACAAAACGCTGTGAGGGAAATGCACTAGTCACGTGAGATTCGCACCGAAAAGATATCATGAGTGAGCATCTACAATTAAGCATTTACTGAGCAGTAGCAATAAATTTGATACACTAATAGTATTGTTCGCCGATGATATCGTAGCCAAGAAATATCGTTAATATCCTTCCTTTGTAAAAAGGTTCTCTTTCTGGCCTCTTCGCCACACAAATGAAACTGCGCCTCCAGAGTAAGAAAAGTGGTATACATGAAAAAGACAGACGATGCAACATGTGAACATCTCTTCAACTCATAACCGGCCGAAATCAACTTCTTAAATCATTCAACTTTTGGCGCGGGGCCCGACAGTCCGTTAACACTGGCGTTGGCTGGCGTAGATGTCTTCAAGTCACCAGCGGCAGAGCCAGGACCGGATCCGTTGGTGATGATTCCTGTCTTCTTCTCGTCCTCTCCACTGTCATCATAGTCCTCGTCAACTTCCATCTTCCTCGCCGCCCTTTCGGGCTCGGAAGTAGGAGGTGCTGCACGAGGCGTAGGGGCATGCTCCAAGCTTGGGGGACGCTCCTCCTTGGTGACTGGCACAGCTTGAGGCTTCTCATGAACAACTCCAGTCATGGGTCCCTGCTGCATCGGCGCTAGGTGGCTAGGACCTGCAGCATGGCTCGGAGGGTGGTGGGCAGCATCAGAAGGATGGTAGCTGTCAGCAGGGTGGCGCGGCGCATCCTCCTGTCTCCTGGTGTCTTCGACGCGTCGCTGTTCGTCCGCTCGACGCTGGTCTTCGATACGCCGTACCTCTGATGAATTGCGGCGATAATTATCACGAGGAGGAGTAGAAGGTCTTCGGTGTCGCATATCATCCAAACGGACCCGGTTCTCGTCGTTAGCCTGCTTCTTGGCAGACGATTCCTCTTCCCATTCCCGCATCCTTTTGGGTCCAACTGAAGGAGGCCGGTCATCCATTCTCTGCATTGCAGCCTCCGCAACCGCAGGGGGTGGAGGTCCAGGAGGTCCAGGAGGACCGGGTGGTCCATTTTCAGGAGCTCCGGGAGTAGACATCTCAGGATGTTGAGGGTACAGCGGAGGTGGGGCCTGGTGCTGAGGGTACGCTGACTTGGGAGAGGGCATCCGGTTGTCGTGTACAGGTCGCCCGTCAGGACGAGGGCTGTTTGTTGGCCGGAAAGGGGCCATGCCACTGGGCCCGTTGAGGTTACTTGAAGGAGGGGCCGATGCCGAGGGAGTTGCTCCACCCCAGTTGGGGTTTGCAACTCGGCGCTCAGAGGCCGGGGCCGGCGCTTGAGACTGCGAAGGATGAGGCGGCTGTGAGTATTGATGGCCCGGAGGAGGCGATTGACCGCGACGGCCTGGTCCGTTTCGGGTCGGGTCGTTGTAGGATTGGCGCATCTGTTGATCCAGCTGAGCAGGGCTGGGTTGTCGCAGAGGAGCAGGGCCTCCGCGGAAGGGCTCTCCTCGGGACTCATAAGGGTTTGGTGGCTGTGGTGGAGGATTGATGTTGGAGAGCCTGCCAGCCCAGTTGTCTCCAGCTCCTTGTGGCGGCGGAGGGGGGCCAGAGGCGGGCGGCTGTTGAGTAGAACCTCCCCATTGAGGACCAACAGGGCCAGCCGCCTGGTAGGCTGCCGGGTGAACATCAGCGGGCTGAGGGGCAGCTGGAGGGGGGCCTCCATTAGTAGCTCCTGAGCGAAGAAGTTGAAGGCGAGCTTTGATATGAGGGTTGCCGGGATCAAGTTCAGCAGCACGCTGGTATGCATCTAGAGCATCTGTGATTTGGTTGTTACAGCTCTCGTACTAAGGCCAGGTCAGTATGCGCCAGTGACGAGGTTACAAAAGGCAAGAGGGTTGAACATACCAGAGTTCCTAGATCGTACCAGACCTCAGAGATGTAGGGGTTCAGACGAATAGCTCGTGAGTAAGCGTCGAGCGCATCTCTGTACTGGTTGATCTGGTAGTAAAGCACACCAATAGAGCACCAAAACGTCGGGTTCTTCCCATCACGATAGACAGCTTGCTGGTATGCTTCATAAGCTTTAGGGTATTTCTGCTGCGACATATAACATCTGCCCAGGAGGTACCAGCTCTGAGCATCCTGATTGTCTAGTGCATATTGGTTAACCTCGGGAGCTGAAGTGTCGTGTTTACTAATCATACCTGCGCCGACAGACTTCTCAAGATACTGGATGGCACGATCTTGACTCTCGTATGTATTGCTCTGCTGGTGATGCAACCAGCCTAGTTGTTGGAGAACCTTGGCGTGGTTCGGAGAGTGGTCAAGGACTCGTTGGTAGGCGGCTTTAGCGCTGTCAAACTGGGAAGAGTCAGTCGCGCTGCCGCGTCAAAGTAAAGATTGGCCACTTACATCTTTTTGCTGCTCATGGACGTGGCCAATCTGGAACCAGATATCCTCCTGAGTTAACGGTCCAGGAGGAGCGGCAACAATGTACTTAAAACACTGGGGTTTGTGAGCCGGATGATTCGAAATCAGGCGAGAGTGGATCACTCACCTCAAGACTCTGGCTGTACTTGGTTTGCTGTTTGTATATTATACCCAGTCGGAAGTAGATCTCATTCGCCTTTTCGAAACCCGGCTGAATGGCCATGACCTGAGAGAAGGCCTCCTCTGCGTAATCGTAACTTCCATATCTGTCATAGAGTATGCCGATGCCATACCACAACATTGGATCCTGGGCATGCTATTAGCATCTTGTGCAGAATGGGAGAATAGGACAGTGGTTATAGATCATACCTTGGGATCTCTGAGGTTGACGAGCGCCTGTTGGTAGGCGTCGTAGGCCTTCTGAAGATTCTCCGTCATTAAATAACAATGTCCTGTTGCGCTAGTTAGCAAAGCACCACCACAGCCAACTATGCATCGAACCTAGGTTTCCCCAAGCCTCGCCGTTGTTCTGTTCGATTTGGACGATGGCTCTGAAGAATTCAAGCGCCTTATCGAAGCTTTCGCGCACTTTCAGCAGCATTCCAATTCCGTTCATCGCATGAATCGAGTTAGGGTTGGCGTTGAGGGCGCGCTCGTAGGCGTTTATGGCATCATCATTATTCTGGAGAAGCTCAGAAAAGCTACCTTGATTACGAGTTAACTAGTGCCAAGATGCGCATCGGTAAAGCGACAAACCTATCTGCAGCCAAACAGCTTCATTCATGCCCGCGATCTGATGCGACGGCGTGAAATGGGCGGGCTGGACACCAGGAGGGCCAGGAGGAGGTGGTGGAGGAGGCACCTGGCCCTGATGCTGCGACATCTGCATCATGGTCGGCGACGCGTGATGGTTCGCCATGGTGTCGGGGGCAGTCGCGGTAGTGGACCAGTAATTGCAGGGGGCTGGCAAGTGATGTGCGACAGCGAGTCGAATTAATACTTGAGGGAAGATATGTTTTGGGTTGGCCGTGAATCAGATGCTCTCGATGAGTTGTACTTCGGTGTTTGTAGTGGTTGGTGATTGTGTTCAACAGCAGACGAGTCTGTACGTGATCAGATCAAACGGCGGCGAATGATGCAGGCACCGCGGCCGGCAGGGTTGAAGAAGCAGAAAAAAACAAACCGCCAATGGAGGCAGTAGTTGCTACAGATTTGAAGACGAAAGCGGGAACAATGCAATGATGAGCTACCGGAGGCGCGGGGGGGATGAGAAAACAACAGCGCCGATGAGGCCGTTCGTGGGCGTCGAAATGGGGGAAGAAGAGAAAGCGAAGGAGTTGGAAGGAGGCACAGGATGGTGAGGAAGGTGCTTGCCTCGCAAACCCAAACTACCCTTACCCACGAAGTGAAAAGGAAGGAACGGGCAATTTACACGCACGGCGGCGTATCCATCAGGCAAGAGGGGCCCACCCCCCGACAATCCATGCATCTTACTTTATTTACGACCCAGTGCCACACGAGCAAGATACGTACCGGGACTTGGCGCCATGGCACCCACACCTCACCCTCCACTCCCGTCTTCCCAAGCAACTCCAGCCCGCGCAAGCTTTGGCCGCTCACGACCCGATGCCTCCCCAGAAGGATGGCCTGCGGGGCCGGCCCTTGGCCCTGCTGCCCTGTTGTATCCGCAAATCATCCTGGTGCAGGTGAAGGTGGCGGCGGGCTCGAGGTACGTATCTTTCTTTGCAGGCACGTTATGAGATAATGGAGCACCCTGCTTTCGCGGGTCCTGTCTCGCGTCGTCTGCCAAGGGTGGGCTAGTCGCGCGCTCGGCAAGCACTGAGGCTCCAGGACACTCAAGGCGGATGGCACATGAACACACAATCGACATGACGAAGACTTGGGGGCCTGCTTGAACAAGTTCTATCCGCATGCGCATCACTTATCAATGCTTCGCAGACAACCGAGTCTCATTAGCGATACCCGACTATATCGTGACGTGTCAGCCTTGAGACCCAGGACGTTAGCATCAACGGTGTATGCGAAGCGCACCTCAAATTATTGAAGGTACAGAATTGTTACGGTCTTCCAAAGGGAGAGATCCAGGCGATATCATCTGGAGGCTTGATATCTCCATCTTACGGCAGTAGATCACGAGAAAACAAGGTCGCTCGAGACACTGTCTCCCATGCATTAGCTTTTGACAACCAGCTTGGCAATTATCTTCAAGCAGCTTCGGAAGCTCAACCGCACGGCCTAAAATGCTCAGGCTGAGCTGCGCTGGCGATGCTCATCACGTGAGATCCAAAGCTGGAGGAGGTTGTACGGAGTAGCAGTGGCACGTATTGGTGAAACACTCTGGTTCCTGGTGGTCAATGCTTCGGAAGGTTGCGATTATGCTGCAGAGTTGCACTCCTGATAGCGCCGTCGCCCATATGGACTGTGTATCTCGTGTGTGTAAATCGGTCACCTTGGGCGTCAACGACAACCAGGTAGAGCAACCTATCGACCAAGGCAAGTGCTCAGCTCTCGCGCCGTATCAAGCAAAAAAGAACCGCTCGACAATTAAACCCGGCGAGACGCACATCCGAGCGTCCAAAGCGTGGCGCGTGCTGTCTTGATGATGGCAAGAGCCGTAAACAAGTACGTACATAATACTAGGGCCATATCAGCCTAGAAGAGAGCACATGAAGTTGAGATAACGGCAAAGCGACTTGTGAGTAGCTGATAAGACAGCGTTTGAATGAACCAACGACGAGGCCAAGTATTTATATAGCCCAAAAGCGAGAAGATGGTGGCCATGGACATATAACGAACCACCAATCGATGGAATGCACTCCGTACTGGAACAGACTGAGGTGGCTGGCAGGCTGGAGGACCAGCCGAATTGAGGTGCCAGCAAGGGGAAGGGGAATGGCTAATCTTTTCACCGCTCCCCGGGGTCGCCGCTAAGCTATTCCGGAAGTCTACCCACGTGTTTCGGGCCATCTTTTCTCGTAAGCCGTTTCGGAGCATGGACTCAGCATGTTTTGGAGGGTTGGGGGAGAATGAAATTGACCAGGGCAGGGAAACAAACCCGCGGGAGAGAAAAAAGGGGGCTCCCGGGCCCAAGGTAGCGCCAGGGCCCTGTCAAATGATGATGACGAAGATTGCTCACTTTGAACTGTACCTTACCTCTTCACACAATGCTCTGTAGACAAAGGGTAATGCTACATATATTCTTGGTAGGTTTATAACCGTGCGGTTTGCGCTGCATGTTGCCCGGGCACTCTAAACAAGGCCGCATCGCATGAGAGCTTGTTATGAAGAGGCCGCCTGTGATCATCGTTCAACGATGGAACCGCCTGCAGCACAAGAGTTGGAACGTACTTGTAACCAAGTAGAGAAGAGGACCTAACATTTACATATTGATGATGAACTCGCAATCGCAGAGTCACATGGCTCTGGGGTCAAGCCTAAAGCAGACGCACGGAGCGGAGCCAAAGAGTTTTTCAGACGGTAGAGTACATACGAAGCGCAGCATCACGGGATCTGTAGCAACGACTGTCAAGCAAAAGGAACAAGTGCCCAGAAAGGTTTCAGCTGCAGCACATGATGTGCGGTATTGAAAAGGGTTAGCCGCAATAGGTGAAGATGGAGAAAATGGGCTTGGCCGCCCCGAGGAACGGAGAAGATACCCAGTTATTAATTACAGCTAAGGCAAGGCAGGCAAAATGCCATTGTTGCAATGCCGTAGTTCGGTTGAGATGAGGCGCCGCAAATGCGCAAAGCCTAGCGACAAGGCATTGGTATAACGCCAATTGTAGAGTGTAATAAGTGAGTGACTTTGAGCTTGTCTGGGGTTGTGGGTGCAGGTCCGGCGATCTCTAGGCCAGCAACTTGCAAAGATCTATCCGTAGTTCGGAGAGAGAAACGCTGGGAATAACTACCCAGACAGACAACGTTATCGAGCCTCGAAATCAGCGTCACGAGTGCATCCGATGGGGGGAACAAGGGGTGCAGCCGTGCAAGGGCCAGAAAAGTGTGTGCGAGTCGGGCGGGCGGATGAGTGGATACGGAATTGGTCCCACGGGTCGAGGTGAGGCTCTTTGCTTGTTGATGGGTAGCCACGGCAGCATCTGAGAGGTGAGGGAGGATGCGATGGAGATGGGAGATGGGAGATGGGAGATGGCGGGAGGTGACAACAGAAAAAGGGTGGGTCGAGCGAGGGTGGAGCTTAGTGAGGGACGGGGCGTGCGAACTGACGCAAGAAACAGGGGGGCGTGTTCTGAACAGCCCGGGGCTTGAGTGGACAGGGGCAGCCGGTCAAAGATGTGGAACCAGGAAGCTGTGCTGTGGGACAGAAAGGGTGGAGAAGAAGAGATGATGATGATGCTGGTGATGGTGTGGGCTGGCTGACTTGTTGCTTGCTTTTCCCTTCCCTCGCTGGACTGGCTAGGCCTGGCTTGGCTTGGCTTGGCTTGGGGCTGCCTGCTTGGTGGCTGATGCAGACCTAGGAGGGACTGCACTGCGGGCGGCTCGCTAGCATCTCCCGGTACGCGGTACGTACCTCCATTACTCGATGCCTGGATCAGACGGGAGTCGTCCAGGCCGGGCCGCCAAAGAAGCCCAGTTGAGCACGTCGTCGCCGCGTCGCTGGCTACCTAACCTAGGCCCCTGCTCGTGCTTGTTTGTGCTGTGCTTGCAGTCGCAGTTGCAGTTGCAGCGGCGCGATGCAGTGCAGAGTGCAGGTTCGACTGTACAACCACGTCAGATCCCACACTCCGCGGGGGACACTTGTATCAGCAGTGTGCAGCAGAGCACAACTGTAGACGATGGTGATACAGTAAGGCAATGTAAGCAGGCTGCTGAGTCTGTAACAGCCTGTCTGCATAGAGCACCATTAGCAGAGGAAGCCAGCCAACGTTTGTCTACTACGTAAATCCAAAGCCCGTCTTCTTTCCACCCACCACACGCTAACATATTCTAATGTTCAACATATTCAAGGTGCTGAGCTGCTACCAGCCAGATATCAAGCATTACCGGATGTCGCCACCTTTCCGGGGACGTTCCCGCAGTGCGACATGGCGCAAGGCCCAGCACCTTTCGCGGCTCGATCTGGTTGAGATGCGTCGCCATAGTTTCGAGTCATCCATCCATCCATCCATCCAATGTCCTGAGACGTAATTCAGCCTCGTTTCGTTTCTTCCCCCTCCCTCATATCATGTCCAGGCTGTGAGCTCCGCTTACGAGTCCTACAAGTTCTACAAGTACTCTGTAGCTTTGGGTTTAAAAGCACCGGGCCCTTCACCGTATCTCACTCACGTCTATTCATGCGAACTTGCTTTTTCCCTCATTCTCTCTGTGCTCCGTTTTTCTGAACCTCTGCTACCTTTGTCAATCCCATTCGCTCAAGGGCCCAAAACGGAGGGTTACCTCTTTTGTCATGGCTTGTGTCAGATTCCGCGCCTGATAATGTTGTCTCCGGTTTCCAGTTCATGCCTCTTGGTTCTGCCTTCTTGTCTCTCCCAAGCGACCATTCTACCCTGCCATAGGCTTCCTAACGTTAGAAACAAGAGTTGACCGGGGATGTCGTCCCGGCCCGACCCTCCTTCTCCTGACCCAACAGCCAGCCATGGATTCTCCAATAGACGGGAGGTATTCCGCGCGGTTCAACGCAGGTAGAGATTAAATAAATGCATGCATAAACGCACCTCGACTCCGTACTGCTGGCAAGAGTATCAAACCTATTGCTATTCTGATACAAATGTGCGTACGGAGTAGTTATTCATCTTCAATAATCGACCCCTCCAGCACCCACCATTATCGTGCGTACGGAGTAATTATCCGAAAGAATGATCTGCCAATCTGGCTACCTAGGGCCCAAGTTTACAGTACGTACTGGACATGCCTAGCTGCCTGGGCCCTGCAGGACATGGGGGGGACATTCATCACCAGGGATCTCTCCACCCGACAGATCGCGCCAGCTTGCTTCCATCCATGGTGTCGGCTGTGGGTTGGTTAGGTCAGCCGTTCCTCCCTGTTTACCCTCTGATTCTCCCATCGGTCGTTAGTAAATCGAGCGAAAGACATGATGATATCTCATCTTGTGCGCGCAGGTACCTCAATCGTTTCGATACAAGGGCTCCTCATTACGAAGAACCTAGACCCTTGGCGGTTTGGGCTACTCTATTTATTGACGACCCTCTCCAAGTGACCTAAGGGTCCGCTAACAACGCACGCTCGGAGACTGCCTTCTGACAACTACCGTATCGGCCCACTACGTAACCAACTGTCCACCTCATGCCAGTGTGCTAGCGTAAACGCCTAGAAGCACCTAATCTCCAGCCCTCAACACCAAGGGCTGGTTCCTCATTATCTCGAGGTCATGTGACTCAGATACGAGGCCATTATCCATGGTAAAGAATCGCTCAAAGTTTTGCTATTACTTGAGCGGCTGGGACCCTCCAATTTCATCACGGTACTAACCGAAGTTAAAAGGTTCTCTGGGCCGCTTTGACACGAAAAGGAGTCGTGTATTTGACGCGCTTTTTTTACTGGTATGTATGCTCACGACCCAGTAGGTCAGTCTAGCAAGACATTGGATACAACTATTTGTCACATTATGCATATCCCATCAACGTTATAGAAAGGTTTGTAAGAGCTCAGGTCAGCCGCCGTTTTTTAGTTGTTGCTATGTCGACTTTACAGCAGAGAGCCTGCGGAAAACCTATTGTGTCTAACTTCAGCATTGATTCTATACCACGCGTAGCTGTTGGAGGAGATCCCTTTCGGCCTACCTGGCTCAGCTTTTCACGTACAGTATCAGCGAGGTATACATATTTCAGGACACTCATGTTTGTTTACGCCATCGCGAGCGGGAGCGGCGGGATGACTCGAAATCACATTCCGGTGCGAGATGCTCTGTACAATAATCGTTTAACAGGAACCATCCGCCACAGCCAACAGTTGTTCCGTCCAGCATCCCTCGAATCTAGATCCACGGCTCCGTCAGCCACAGACGCAACTCGAGCTCCCTTGCCTCGAGGCGTGGTACATGCTGCACATCCCATTTGTCTCACACTTTGCCCCGAAGCCTCAATGTCACTGTCGGCCTGGTTTGTGCAATGATTCGCAGTTGTGAAACGCAAAGGCATGATTATCCTGAGACGTGGAGAAGAAGCAAAAGAGAGGTTGTGAGACAATGTTCATTGTCTGCTGTGTGTGCCAATCAATATAATATGAGGATAAGTTAGTTGTCTTGCCAAACAAAGGCTTGGGACGATAGCAAAAAGGAAATTGATCACAGGGATCAACTTGTGTTGTCGGTGGAGAGGCTCGAACTCTCGACCTTTGGATGTCTCTGACCTGAGGCCAAATCATGCTATGAGACCAACGCTCTAACCAACTGAGCCACACCGACGAAGGATGCTGATGGAGGACTAGGCCCCATGTGGATGACCGAGGCCTGCTTAATGATTCCCAAGAAGACTCTGAGAGAAAGAGCCGGATGAGAAATGAGTGGATGCTCAGTGGCTACCAATTCATTCAATAAGAAATTCAGGACAAAACGTGGTCGGTGTTGACGGGATAATACGCCGCGGGAGAGGAGACATATATGCCGGCACACTCGTCATAATGGGCCTCGTACGTGGTTTGTTTGTGTTTTTGATGGCTATGATGTGTACGGGAATTGCATTGGACAACCGGGTTGAATGATGCCCGGGATATGTAGCTTGTCTGCAAGGTTGTCGTTGAGCATGGTGGTGAGGTGTCAAGTTGAAGCTACTTGCTGTAATTGTACCACACCATGTCCAACTAAGTATTATAACCCTTGATGTTTAGGTAGACACAAGAGGAAAGGCCCAAGTAGTGCAGACGAAAACTCTTCAGACAGGCAATTTATCGATATCATACACTTCAAAGAGTCATCGTTCATTGCCTCCAGAAAACAATTACGAAGCTAGCCTTCAGGGTAACAAGCTCCATCTCGTTTTCTAGTCAATCCCGTCCCATTATCGGAGCCCCCACCAATAAAAAGAACCCCGCACCTCCAAGCAACCCCGCCGGTCTCGCCTTCCACCGGCGCCAAAGGAAATTTTTCGTGGACTGAGCTACTAACCATTAACTACTTTATCTTGATCCTCTCCCTCCCACATCTTATTCCCTTTTCCCTCTTCTCTTCCTCCTCTTAAACCCCAATTCAAAAGGAAGATCTTGACTGCTTCTTCTTCTTGCCACTCTCCCAGACACAAACACACAGCTACAATGTCTCCCACCAACGCCGAGTATGCGCTCTCTGAGTCGCACAAGGAGGTAAAGCTTCTCCCCGCCATCAAGGCCATTCCGATGAACTGACTCACACCTTCACAGATGCTCGAGAAGTCTCTCCTCGACTCCGACCCCGAGGTCGCCTCCATCATGGTATGTCCTCCTTCATTGGCAACCTGACAATGACTTACACCCTCCGCAGAAGGATGAGATCAAGCGCCAGCGCGAGTCCATCGTTCTCATCGCCTCCGAGAACATCACCTCCCGTGCCGTTTTCGACGCCCTTGGTTCTCCCATGTCCAACAAGTACTCCGAGGGATATCCCGGTGCTCGTTACTATGGTGGCAACCAGCACATCGACCAGATTGAGCTCCTCTGCCAGCGCCGTGCCCTCGAGGCCTTCCACCTCGACTCGGAGAAGTGGGGTGTCAACGTCCAGTGCCTTTCTGGCTCCCCTGCCAACCTCCAGGTCTACCAGGCCATCATGCCCCCCCATGGCCGTCTCATGGGTCTTGACCTTCCCCACGGTGGCCATCTGAGCCACGGCTACCAGACTCCCCAGCGAAAGTGAGTTGACCAACTTCAATTGTACATAGATGACCCCCGTGCTAACCTTCCACGCAGGATCTCCGCTGTCTCTACCTACTTCGAGACCATGCCCTACCGTGTCGACCTCGAGACCGGTATCATTGACTACGACACCCTCCAGAAGAACGCCATCCTCTACCGCCCCAAGGTCCTGGTTGCCGGTACCTCTGCCTACTGCCGTCTCATCGACTACGAGCGTATGCGCAAGATCGCAGACTCTGTCGGTGCCTACCTTGTTGTCGACATGGCCCACATCTCCGGTCTCATCGCCGCCGAGGTCATCCCCACTCCCTTCAAGTATGCCGATATTGTCACCACCACCACCCACAAGTCCCTCCGTGGTCCCCGTGGTGCCATGATCTTCTTCCGCAAGGGTGTTCGCTCCGTTGATGCTAAGACTGGTAAGGAGACCCTTTACGACCTTGAGAACCCCATCAACTTCTCTGTCTTCCCCGGTCACCAGGGTGGCCCTCACAACCACACCATCACTGCTCTTGCTGTTGCCCTGAAGCAGGCTTCCAGCCCTGACTTCAAGGCCTACCAGGAGAAGGTTGTCTCCAACGCCAAGACCCTGGAGAACACCTTCAAGGCCCTCGGCCACAAGCTCGTTGCCGATGGCACTGACAGCCACATGGTCCTCGTCGACCTCCGTCAGCACAGCCTTGATGGTGCCCGTGTTGAGGCTGTCCTTGAGCAGATCAACATTGCCTGCAACAAGAACTCCATCCCCGGTGACAAGAGCGCCCTCACCCCCTGCGGTATCCGCATTGGTACTCCTGCCATGACCTCGCGTGGTTTCGGCGAGAAGGAGTTCGAGCGCGTTGGCAAGTACATTGATGAGGCCATCAAGATCTGCAAGGAAGTCCAGGGTGCTCTTCCTAAGGAGGCCAACAAGCTCAAGGACTTCAAGGCCAAGGTCGCCGGCGGCGAGATTGAGAAGATCAACGAGCTCAAGAAGGAGATTGCTTCCTGGTGCAACGACTTCCCTCTCCCCGTTGAGGGCTGGCGTCTGGATGCCGGCATCTAAGGTGCCTAATCCACAAAGATTGCTCGTTCTAAAGTCGATGAGACTTCGGAATGATATGACCTCTAATTCAACACACACATTTAACATGTATGAGGCAAACGGCGAAACGTTCAACAAGCATGCATTTCATCACGGCGCACTACCTAGTTTGCTTTATAGTATAGTCCCTCGAGTTGGGTTATGATACGAATCCTTCAACAAAAATGGATTGGGCTGGAAAACGGGGTGGGAGTTGGGCTTTTGCTATTTTTCTTTTGATATCAACGAGGATTGTTTTGATCTTCCATGTCTTGTCTCGCTCGGTGTTCCAAGGGACCCAGATGGACTAGAACGCTGCTCCGCTAGGGGGCAACAATAAGCTGAATACAAGAGTGTTCTCAGCAACTGAAAAAGGATTCTTAGTGTGTACATCTGAAGTTCAAGTCCAAGGCTCATTAGTCGTGTACCTACTCTATAAGCAAGTATCCTTAACTATCTATCCACTCTCCAAGTCCAACCTTCAAACTCGTGCGAAGCCATGTCTCCGTCACCTCCGTTATTTAACCCACCAGCTATTTGGCACACATCGCAAGCCATCAATCCAAGCCCGTCCAAGCCATTCAGCCATAATTTCCTTGCTTGCCGTGACCCACCACGCATCAGGGCCATCCAGTCCGATCCATCAAGAAAACGCTCCAATCCATCGTATATAAGAAAACACAAGAGGCCGCCGGAATCTCACTGCGGGCCTGAAAACCGAAGAAAATCTGCAAGCCTCCTTCCATCCGGCGTGAGCCTATTCCGAGCGCCGGCTAGTCGTTGAGTAAGCCAAACCAAACCGTACAATGCTTGCTTTTATCTTGTCCAAACAATTCATGTCGAGAGAGAAGTGCTAGGAAAGAAGGGCAGCCATCCGGCAGAGTCGTCGAACGCTCAGCCTTGCTGTAGATGGCAGAGGACCTTATTGACCTCCACTGTCTGTTGTTTATAAGCAGTGCCGCCTCCATGCCTAAAGTCCGCAGAAAGCAGAGGGGAAGAGAAAAATACAAGATAACGCCACGAATGGGTGATTATTGCGAGAAGATAGGAAGCAAACGCCAGCTTCAAAAGAGCGGCACACATGCTGAAAAGAGGGGTAGTAAAGTCGAAGGGCCTCGAGGGCAGATATAAGGGGAAGTAATACACAGCGAGAAAGTAGAAAAAGAGGATATGGGCACGGAAGTCCCCCTTTGGTTGGCCTCGCTGTCAGAGCCAGGCAATCCCCTGACCGAGATCAACAGTCGGAGGTGCCTACTTTATCTTCAACGCATGGCCAAATATCGTTGTGAGACGAAAGCCAACCATGTTCCGCACCTATCTTCAGCCACGGCTGGGGAGTCACCGGAAGTCTCGCTTGGCCTACTGAGCGATGCTTTCCGGGCTCATCATGCCGTTCGGGTCGTCCTTGTCAGTGCCCTGGCTTTGCATGCTGTCCTGCCTCTCCATGCTGGGAGCTAGAGCGAGCACCGCAGGATTTGGTGCCGTGCCAGTCGTCGTGGTCATTGACTTTTTCTTGCCTGGGGTGTTGTTCGAAGATGCCCCCTTATCGGGGGAGGCGTTGGCTCTGGCTTCAGCCGCCGCAGCCTCCATCTTCTTCTTCTTCTTGGCGAGGGCCAATTGCTCCCTTGGAGAGCGCTTCTGGGCAGTGACAATCTTTCCGCTGGCTCCAAGACGCGGACGAGGCTTCTTTTGCTTCGTAGGAAGGTCTTCGTCCTCAACGAGAGGCTGATCGCCATTAGCGTGGAGCTTCGCCAAGAAGAAGTTCTTGACCAGGCCTATCTGGTCCTGAATATTCTCCTTCGTGACTGGATTTGAAGCCGGCAGCGAATCGACGAGGTCGGTGATGATTTCGCCAGTCGTCTGGGTCTGCATCTGGTATTGGTTGCGGACCCTTGTTTGCAGGAGATGCAAGGGTACAGATATCATGTCGAGACCCATCTCCTTGTCCAAACCCAGTGCTCGGAATCCAAAGAAGTCTTCGCCCAGATCCTCAGCAAAGTCACCGCTAACAAACTGCTCACTGCCATCCTTGAAGGCCCCAACTCCATCCGCGCCTGCATCTTGCGACAAGGCAGGGCGGAGAAGCTCTGTAAGATGTAGCTTCATTCTCTCGTGGAGGGCATCTAGCTTCGTGGTAAGTCTGTCGATCTCGTCTGTGGCATACAGCTCTAGTGAGGCAATGTCATGGCCGTTCTCATCCAAAGTGTGTAAGATGACCTCTTCAGGGGTGAAACGGGGTTGGAATTTTGGCCCTTCAACATTCGATGGTGCTGGCTTCTTCTCGGCTTCATTATAGACATTGAATGTTCGAATCAGTTTCTCGAAGTAATCCGCCGCAACTCCCGTGAAGGTATCAATGGCGGAGGGCTGAAGCTCCTCGAATCCAGTATGATAAAGGATCTTGGCGATGGAGCGTTTAAGTGCGTTTTGACACGTCTCTGGTGCTATCACAGGGCCATCGTCGGCTATGAAATGCGGCTCAATGTCATGCTCGACGAAAGGATCTGAGTTCGACTTGGGAAATTGATTTGTGTACACCTTGATAATGTAAGTAAGTGTCATTTCTTTAGTCAAGTTGTAAACATACCTGAGTCTGAACTTGCATCTGCTTGATTACGGAGATCCTTGTCGCAAGTTTCCTAGTTTCTTGAATTTGGTGAACATTTTCGTCCATTTTCTTAGTCAATCGGCCCGGCGGTGCAACAAAAGTTCCAGGCGGAACCAGACGGAGAAACTCCTCGTGCTGGTTGATGACTTGCCCTTCCCCATCTTCAATCCATTGCAGCTTTGGATGGATATCCGGAATGTTGCTCAGAGAGTCGTAATAGTCAGGAATCACCTTGTCGAGCTCCTCATCAATCTCTTCAGCTAGAGTCTCGGTTGGTCTTGTTGCTGAGTCCTTTGATGCTACAGCTGCCGAATCGGCTTGGGCATGCGTGATGATACCCTGCGCCTCTGCCTCTCGCTGGCGCTTCAGGAAGCGACGCATTCCGGCCTTTGTACGCACCAGGGCAGGAGCCTCAGTGTTGAATTTGCTGTCCTTGAAGAGTTGGAACCGCTCTTTGGCAATGAGAGCACGGTCTTTCTTTGTAGTTTGCTTCCAGACCTTGTACTCCTCATCCTCGAATACCTGCTCGGCAGCTTCCCCAAACGCCGAATCCAGCGCCATGCCATTAATGCTGGGTCCATCAATATCCATGGCATCAGCGTTGCTCCCGATTCCCGAGTGGCCGTTGACACCGCTTGGTGTTGTTGACCCAGCGATCGGTGGAGTAGCGAAACCGTTACTTCCATCCACAGCCTCAGAACCCTCACGGACTTTGCCTAGAAGTCCATTCACCTGCAGTATGGGCTTCTGATCGATAGCTGGTGTATCTTCTTTCTGGTCGTTTGGGGCTTTGCGGGCTTTGCTTGCGCCCTTTGTGCCGGCTTTGCGACCTCGTGAGGACATGATAGGTTCGTCATCAGAGTCTTCCCCGGCATCATCATCACCACCATTCTGTTTCCGTCGCTCCTCGGCTTCGACTTCGGCCCGAGAGCGGATGACGAGATCAGGAATCAGCGGAATGAGCTTTTCCGCCTCCTTCCTCATTCCGTTCGCCATGCGTCGAAGAGGGTGGTTCATGTCTTCGTTGTACTTAAGGCAGTTGTCCCAGATCAGGTTCAGATCCATAACGAAGTCGGCCTTGGACTTGTAAGCCAGACTCTTTAACTTCTTGGTCATAGTGCCGAGATCCATGGGATTTTTGATGACTGACATAATGTTAGCTGTGCAGCAGACAAGAGGCTGACCTGTGCCTTACAGTTGTAATAGTTTGGGGCATCTCTCTTGTTGACTCTAGTTAAAAAGGGAGTCGAATATTCAGTATGCGCCTTGAGCTCCGTCAAGACCTTTTCCACGGCCTCGTAGAGTTCCTCCTGATTCACGTTCTCCTCGCTAGCCCATTTGCTCCGATTCTTGCGGACCTCATTCATAAGGAGTCTCAGTTCTGCATCGGAAGCACGGACTTGGTCTCGCTTCATGTCTATCCGGGCAATGAGATGTTTCAATGTTAAGCTGGAAGCGCCAAGATTCGCACTGCTGAGGGATCCCTGATTGGGTGCGTGGCTATGGCTGTTACTTGGGTGATGAGTATGATCCATCTCGGCTTGGAGTTGCTTTTCGGAGTCTTCGAGTTGCTGCTGCTCGAGCATAGCCGCGCGATCGTTTTCCAGGGTGTGGAAGATGGTGTGGAAACTCCGTCGTGCGGCTTCCTCGGTGGCAGTGCGAGCCTCTTCTAGTTTCTTGATGGCATCGTCGCCAGACTTGTCTTTGGTTTGCGAGGTATCTTGGTCCTTGGACTTGTCGCCTTGCCTACCTGGCGACGTCACCGAGTGGACAGGGGAGCTACCCGATTTCGAGGGAGAAAGTAATGCGTTGGCAGCACCAGAGGTGGCCTGGAGTTTAAGTGGAGGCTGTGTAGGCTCGTCTTCATCGTCTTCGTCGTCGTCATCATCATCATAATCGTCCTCGTCGATGGCTCGCTTCGCCTTCTTGAGCGGAGGCTCCGTGATGGGCTCGTGATCGGTCGCGGCAGGGATAACCGCGGCCGAGGGGGTCGGGAAGCGGCGCAAGGCATTTATCGCGGGATAGTTATATGAACCATCCTCAGAGAAGAGCAACGCGACCTTGTCCTCGGTTTTGCGATACATATCTGCAAAGACAGCGCGTCGGTTCTCTTCCTCGATATCAAGTTGTGCCTCAGGCACCAACGAGATGGAATTATCAACGGGGGTCTGAGTGCGTGCGGAAACATCGTCAAGATGCGGTATACTCCTATTACTGTTTGTATGTTGCAAGAAGGGAGGATGCCAGGCGGGCTGGCCGTTGGGGAGCGACATGATGGTCCCGGGGCGATGAAAGCGACGACGGGGCGCGAGTCGCCATGCGCAACGAGATGCGCTCGCGTGCAGCCGGACCGAGGGCGATTGGTGAGATCAGGACCACATGGGACAAAAGAGCGACATCGATATAGATGGTGGACCGAGTTTCGCGACGAACAGCAAAGGGGAAGGTGGTGGTTTGATGGATCGCGATGTGTCGTTTGGTCGTCTGTTCAAGAGGTGAGGTTGAGGATTTGGGGGGAGGCTGCTTGTACCTTTCCCTAAGCGGACGGGAGACTTTCCCTTCAGTGAGCTGGCGCGCGCTGGACGCTGGACCTTGCTGACTTTGGCGGGGGCCTCGCGGGGGAGGTTATGGGTACCGAGGACCTGGAGAGCGTGATGCAGTAGGGCCAACAGTGGTATCAAACCGCAGTCTGATGGGACAATTGACGCTATAAGAGTGATTATCGACTCAGGAACACTGTCTTCTGTCTCCCTATTCCTGTACTCGACTGTATCTCGGCACGGCCTCTTGTCTGGTCATTTATCTCCTATGTATTCCGTACTCCGTCTTTCGGCGCCGGCGATGCACAAAATGCCTTTGTCAGCTACTAGTCATGAGGGAAGTCACGTGAGTATACAGCCCACTGAATGGAAGTGTCCTGAGAGTATCCGTACGGAGCACTCCGTATTTCCAAATTACTGCTTACCTCACGGGAGATGTGAAGAACAAGGTACAACAGTCAGTTTTGTCGAAGCCAATTCACATCAGTATCAAGTCTTTCAGAGCCAACTGACGACCTCGTTATCAATACTGCTAATTTTCTTGATCTGATATACAAAGCTGCTTCCCCACAGACTGCCGACAGCAGACAACGCCCCAGTCATGATCTCCAACCAGTGATACACAAGATTGGGGAACATGGGGGAGTGCCTGGCCTGGGCTGGGATGGGGCCGATGAGATCACCAACATGACAGAGAAAAGAAGCAAGACGTCCAGTCAAAACGGAGCTACTGCGCCTGGGGCCGTCCGAGTTTGTCCACACCGTTTGTCCCTCTCAATTGGTACCTGACCCCTGCTTTACCGTCCTTTGTGCACCGCCACAGTTCCTCTTCATCACTACCGATCAAGCCACATTTGGCATCAATCAAGCTTGGTCGCTCTCTGCCTGGTCAGAGCTCCCATCCAGCCTCTCCACCAACAAGAATCGTAAGCTCGTTACGGAGTACATGTCCTCTCAACTTTACTATATTTCATCGCCCGGGAAAACCTACTTATTATATTTCCGCCTATTCGCTGGCTGTGTTTCCTTGAGAGCTTCAAAACGAGATCGAGAACGTGGCGCGACGTCATATCAAAGCTTCCCTCGACCTCTTCCCTTCATCTTCGATATCCATCCTTCATCATGAGAATACGACTTCCTTTCGCGGGTACGTCCTTACTCCCCTTAGCTATACATCTAATTAATACCTCGGTTGGCTTCTGTTCGTGGCCTATTGGTCCCGAACATCAATGTCGCATAACCATGATACTGACTTATCTCCCAGCCGTGTTCCTGCTGCTACTGTTGATAGCGGCCTATGCTGGCTTAACAACGCTGCAGCTCGGACAACACGTCAACGATAAGGCACTGCATTTTGTTACCTTCCTCCTCCTCACGATAGTCTTTTATTGGGTTGTCGACACCAACCGCCGGCGGACCTTGAATATGACTCTCGTCGTCTGTACCCTCGTGCTCGGTGTCGGCTCCGAATTCCTCCAGAGCTTTATCGATAACGGCCGAGAGTTCGATATGTACGACATCGTCGCGAACGTTATCGGCAGCTTCATCGGACTTGGCCTTTGCACGTGGTACCACAAGCGTATGCTTGAGCGGAAAAGACAACGCAGACGATATAGTGCTGTCCCTGGCGAAGACCAGGGCGATCTCGAGCTTGGTGAAGACCACGAGACTGGTGTTGTCGATGCTCCTAGCCGATCACGTACCTTGGAGGAGGAGGTCGATAATTGGGACGAGAACCAAGTTGATGACGAATGGGACGAGGAGGAGACTCCCGAGGCCCCGATTATCGCCCACAATGACAAGAACACTGACACTGGTGATATAGGAGAGGCCAAGAAGCGAGTGGACTAGATAGAGCGATTGGGCGATTATGGATATGATCTTGCAGAAGCATGCTCATACCATTCGACTGCGCTGGATGGTTTGTACGAGTTTATGCTGATTCGACGTATGTTGTCACGCTTGGTTTGACGAATTTTGAAAGGCGTTGACGGTAGCTTATTTCGAACATCGACTCTTGCTTTAATCTCGATAACGGGTTTATAAATTGAATTGTGCATGCGCAGTCCCATATGGAGTACATGCAGTCGCTTTCCTCAACGCCATCGCGTTACCCGTACATCCGACAAACGTTAACCAACCCCAATCAGTAAATATATTATATGTCCAGAATTCGACCATATTGATAAGACCCTTTCCTCCCGACATCCACCCACCATTAATGCCAGCGTAACTGCGGTATACTTGACCCACGAAACAGCCCCAAGGATTGGTCCAAGTTCAAAGGTCAACCTTCCGTATTGAACCGCCACCTTTGGAGAAACATAGGGCTCGAATGTCTCGGGAATTCAGAGGTCGAGCGATCTTGAACGGTACAAGAACGCGGTCTTTCATTATCAGGGGTAATTGCCATGGAGACAACTCCCTCAAGAAATTCCTCGGAGAGACTCGTGGTTTCTTGGTGGCTCCCTCGCTGAAGAGACCCGGATATTCTATACAGATTGGAGAAATCCGTCGCCTCCTCTCGAACAGTATCCCCCGATGAATCGAGGTCTGCAATTCGTTGGTCGCCAGCGTCCTCTCGAGCAGCCGTTTGTTCGCCTGGGGAACCGAGCCAAGACTGAACCTTTTCGATGCTTGAGACCTTCTTGCCATTAGCTAGGCTACCAGTGGCTATAGTCTCGTGGCCTCGAGGCAGAGGAGGCTCTTGGATTTGGCACGGCTCCCCACAGTCCGTGATTGGAGCCGTTGCCCGTGGTTGACGAAGCTCTGGCGGAATATCATCTAGGGGGGCGCCTATGGCACGCCATGCTTCGGCAGGCCGAGAAGGAGTGTCCCGCAAGAACCGCTCGAATTGTTCCTGCTCCAAGAGGATCTGAGCTCGGTTGCTCGAACGGATCACCTCAATCTGCTCAGCTCTCCGTCTGCAAATATGGCCATACACCGCGGCAGTCCTCATACGCTGGCCAGTCGGAAGATTTGCAGGAGTTTGAATATCTATACCCAAACTGATGCAATCGCAGATGTGCTCTGCGAGAGGACGTAGCTCTGGCTCGAACTCCTCTGGGAGTGATTTCCAGAATTTGGTTCTGTAGATGCTTTCCTCGGTATTCAGGCGCATCTGCCGGAAAGCACTTGACGAGGCCCGAGCGGAACCTTGGCCCTGGCTTGGGATCGCTGGTTGAAATGACATGATGGTGTTGGTATATGGATGGCGAGTAATAGAGAAGGGTAAATGTTTGAGAGTGGTGGACGAAAACTTGCGAGTAAGGTCTAGAAGCAGCGGCTTTCAGAGGCAGGACTGTGACAAGACAAGAGAAGAGAAGACCCAGAAAGAGGAGCGAGTGGCAGCTTCTTATACAGAAAAGATGGAGAAACACCCATCGTGTGTCGTTCTTGAGTTTAATCGAACAGTTGAACCTTTTGGTCTGTCTTACTCCGATGCCTCCTGCGCCTATGAATCTGTCCATATATCAAAGAAAGCTTCCTACAACAGTACGTGACTACGAAGCCTGTTTATGCTCAATGTGAAGGCATGAGGAATCAAAGTTATTCAGTGCACCATGAGAGTATAGATAATTCACTGCCAAGTTGGTTAAGAAGAAGTAATAGAACACTTAATACTTGTGGGAAATACTTTTAACCTGAACAGAATTAAAACCTAACCACTGTCACACTATCTGTGCTTATACTTGTGTCTTGTTATTTGTTCTACCTACGGAACGGACAGTATAAGGGACTGATGACCTCAAGCCACTACAGACTTTTGCCCTCTTACTGGGCTAACACGTAGCTACATTGATGAGGTTTTGTTCATTCAGTGGCTAGAGAGAAGAAGCTCTGGAGGTACCGTGTTTACTTCAAACGAGCGTCAAACAGGGTTGTCAACCTGCGACCTACTTCCGACCTCACCATGAAGCATCGGAGATAGCTACGCGGTAAGGTCGTGAAGATGCCCCACCTTCACCGCTCACCGAGAACGGCTCACCGAGACGGCAGCCCCCCACTGACGAAATGTCACCTTGTCGCAAAACCCGCCCGCGCTTAATCCCAGCTCCCATACCTCGCCTTGTTCAAGACGAGATCCATCACCGGCAAGATGGCGACAAAAGGCAAGGAGGCAGCGTCAAGGTAAACAGCACAGAGGAGCTCTAGGAGGCTCAAGCCTCAAAATAGTGCATAGTTTGACAGCGCTGACACCCGCACAGTAAAGATGCTACTCCTACGAACCCGCGGGGCATTCCCTACGCTCCCTTCGTCGACAAGGTTGAGGACTACGTTACGACCCGAGACGATGTTGAACCTACCTTGCGAAGCTTCCAAGAAATGATCTCGTGAGTGCAGCTGCAGCCCGGAACGACGAGGAGACCAGGTCGCCCTCGGAGGTCTGCCGTACCCAGAAATGGCGACGGAGCTGTTGCTAACTGTTGCTGGTGAGCAGGAAATACCAGTTTATGGAGATGAACTTACAGAAGCGAATGGGTGGCCTCAAGGAGAAGATCCCTGATATCCAGAAAACCCTCGACTCGGTCAAGTTTCTGAAGCTAAGAAAGGTGTGCACATGCAGCTGTCGCGAGAGCCGAGTCATGCTAACCCACCACGCAAGGAAGAGGATGAGCCGATAGAAACAACGTTTGAACTCAACGACACTCTTTATTCCAAGGCGAACATTCCCGCTACGGAGGAAGTGTATATCTGGCTTGGCGTAAAGTGGACTGCCCCTAAACGTGCCCAGATATAGCTGACGCTTTCAGGCCAATGTGATGCTCTCATACCCCATAGATGAGGCAGAGACTCTGCTGGGCTCGAAGCTGTCGACAGCAAAGCTAAGCCTATCAAACTGCGAAGAGGATTTGGATTTCCTCCGCGAACAGATCACGGTACGCTGCCAGCCCATCATGCACCAGGGCGAGCGAGGTTGCTGACCAGATTACAGACTATGGAGGTGGCTATAGCCAGAGTTTACAACTGGGAGGTCGTCCAGAAGCGAAAGGACAAGGTCGATGAGGAGGAAGAGGATAAGAAGGGCAAGAAGAGCGAAGACGATTGATGAACGAATATCAAAAGCCGGTACCGGAAGTATCTATTTCAGCCCAGATAAAAACTGTAGAAGCAAAAAATGAAGAAAATTGATATCATTTTCATTCAAGCTCCTGGAACATTTCGGCCGAGGCTCGGACGGCGGCAATGAAGCCGTGAGTGATGATTGGCTGGCAGGCGATGCCAGGCACTGATAATCAAATAATCTCGATTGGCGCATGTAAAATGCTGCGCAAACGTCCTCGAAGTAGCCTTACACCATTTTCTGCCGCCAAATTTATTGTTTATATCGCACTCTTTCCCGTCAATCTTTCTTTGGACTGGGAATAATGAGAAAGGAATGCTAAGAAGCGCGACTCGGGAGTTGAGACGCGGGTGGCAGCTGTCGCAACATGTAGCAGCTCAAGCAAAGGTAGTAGGCCTTGACGCCTCGAGAGAAGCAGCCAAGCTGACAATGATTCCCATTCAGAGTGCGTGTTGCACTTATCCATACCAAGCTCGCCGATATGCGTCAACACTAGAGTCCGTCGAGACCGCGATGCTCCAAGGCCGCCGTACCTCCGACTACAGAGCCCGCAACACCGTTGCCCAGCTAAGACATCAACTCGCAACCGAGAAGCAGCGCGAGGCCTTCGAGATACCACACAATGAAGAGAACGGTACACGAAATCCGACGGATCGTCGAAACTCTTCGGAGCTCACATTCGAGCAGAGCTACCTGCGCGGCCGCATCGAGCGAAGACTCAAAATGCAGAAAGGATGGGCAGACCAGAGTCCAGCTGTCCTACTTCGGAAATATTTGTCATTCAAGCAACCGCCGCGACAGATGCAGCGACAGACTGCTGCGATCCGCAGTATGCGCCTACCGATCGTCCTGCTCCAGATGCGTCTTCGACAAGAAGTCGAAGCGGACCCCGAAAACAACAAGGACATCGCGGGATTGCTCCCTTCGGAGGACCAATGGCAGAATCTCATGGGTGTAATCAACCATAACGGACATACACAGGAGGATCTCGATTCGTATATGGACATTCTTTTCGCCGAAAGTGACGAACAGCGATGCCAGCGATTCCTAGCGGATGAGCTTCCGAAGCCGACATTTATTCTCAGTTTTCTCTTGAGACTGGGCTCTACTTTCAGCGAAATCTCAACCCTGGATGGTATGATCACATACTGCCGGCAGCGGTTACGCGATACAACCGATAAATCAAAACCTTCAGACGCTAAACCGAAGTACATGGGACGAGCGCGCACAGCGATGAGACAGTTTGCTGCGGAAGATTTTGCGCAGATTGTAGAAAGACTCGCATTCCATTGTCGTCGGGTAGAGCCCAGGCGTCTAGTCGCCCTGGCTGAGATTGTGGCCGAGTTTATTCTTCGATACGAGGCAAAGACCAAGAGTCCAAGAGAAGCCTATCATGCGCAGTGCAAGTACTTCAACATTGGGCTCGATGCCATCGCCGGCCGGATGGGTTCTGGGCCACAACGCAAGGCGACTCCCTACGCATTCATCTGGGAGGCCCAACGTATTCTACTGGGAATGTCGGGCGGGCTTCCAGAAGCGTTGCTGGTGGACAGGAAAGGGTTTAAGGCCATAAGAGCTGTCTTGGCTGCGATGCCTAAGAACAGGGACGAGGCTCACAGTGCAAGACGCCATTCACAGTCATGGCCACCTTACCTGCAACCTGGGGATGGCATGGACGAAGTGATGGAGCCTGATCAGGGCTGGACTCGAGTAGTAAGAGCAGGCATGATGATGCAGGAAGCTGGATTTCCCAAGGGCGAAGTCGATTTTGCTCTTGACATCCTGCAAGGCCTGGCTCATGATGGCACTCCTACAATCCAGCAACGGAAACAGATGAGCCCTGATCGCAACCTCGCGACATGGGCCGCCTCTATCAAGGCAACGCGGAATGCTCACGAGGCGTGGGGGAGATTCAGGCATCCCCCAAAGCCTGAAATGAAACCTGGCCGAGGCGAATATGCGGCCATGTTCCAGAGGCTATTTGCTCGTGATGCTGATGCTGATACCGGGAGTCTACCGGGAGACACGACACTAAACTACCCCACGCTAGAAGAAACGAACCTAACGGAGCTTGAGAAATTCCGACTGCAACCGCCAACGCCTACGGAGTTGTATGAGATGATGAAAAGGGACAAGATTAGACCAGACGAAGAATGTTTGACGATCTTGGTCTCCAATGCCGAAACCCTCGACAAGGCCCATCGATACCTCCTTGATTCCAGCACGCGGAAGCATGCCTACTCCAACCTGACGGCCGCTAACCCCCTCGCTGAATCACTCAAAAGCATCCCTCTTCCGGTGTTTTCGGCGTACATCAATGCTTGCTCCAGAGCCCCCGGTGCCCGAGGCCGGAATATGCTGCGGGCCATTCGGCTGGCCGAGCTTCGCCTCAGTCGTAAGCACCAGAATTGGGCCTCACATGTCTGGGCGCCTATTCTCAAGAACCTGGGGCAGCATCATTTCGGCCTGAGGATCAGTCTCGAGGCACAGCTTCGCCTGTTGCTGTATCTTGTGGAGCGTATTGATGCTACGCATGGAATGACTCTCCCCCTGTTCAACAGGTTTACGCTGAGCCTACGGAAAATCTTGAGGCGAGAGGTGGAGAAGCTATGCGAAGCCGGGGAGTTGAATAGTGCCGGCCCAAGCGCGCTTGCTGTTCTTTACGACATGGGCGCCGAGGGGGCTGGTGCTACGCCCAGGAGAATCAGTGAGGTTTGGGAAGACTCGACACTTGACTTGATCAGATCTGCTGGTGCACGAATGAAGGGCTTCTTCTACACACTCGTTGTCCTGGAGCGGGACGTGACGCAGAAAGGAGCCGCAGGCGATATATCACGGCTTGATGAGATGCGAGCTCGGAGAGATCCCGTGATGGCGCCTTATGCACATGATTTGATGCTGGCGCTCGCGTTTACAGGGGAGTTTGAGGAGATGGCGGAAGTCGTGAAGTGGCTCATCCGGGAATGGAGCTCCAGAGAGCTGCGGGAAGAGCTGGAGAGTTTGGATGAGGTTCCCCGCGAGCTTGACATGCTTGAGACGCTGTGTGCGTTCCGGTCTTTTGCGGAGCCTATGATAAAACAGCATGAGCTCGAAGCGGTTCTAAGCGAGTTAAACACGCATGATGTGTACTGGGAGTGGCCAGACGACAACACGGTGCAAGGGTACATCGAGGGACGGCATCACGACAACGCTAATCGGGAGCTGAGCGAGGTCCTTCGATGGATCCGCCATCGGAAATTGACAAGACGAGTGGAGCAGGAGGAGCTGGCTACCGACACAACTGATACGGAAGTGGATTGGACTGAGGCCAAGCAGGATGCCATGGGGCAGGATGCTCTGGAAAGACAACGCGACAACCAAGAGGACCTCAGAAAGAGAGTGTATAGAGACGACCTGGCGACAGTAGGTTACTGACGGGCGGCACGACGGCCTGGACGGTGTGGCTTTGAGGGTTGATTTGGAAAACTGTACTTATAGGGCACCAAGGAGCATTATACGGCAGCGTTGAGACGGGGTGGCGTTTATGGTGTAGAATACTGTATTAAATTAGAATAACGAAGCCAGGGCTGAAACGACGGTAGGACAGCAGAAGAAACGATGAGTTGAAGAATGAAGATGTATACCATGTATTATTAGCCTGAGACTAAAATCTCATCCTGGTGGTTTGACGACTGAGCCACCACCACCACGGCGATGGCGAGAAGGGCCATTGGGCGGCTATGGCAGATTATGAGAGTGAGAGAATCAGGCTGGCGGGTCTTGGGTCAAGTTGAACAAGGCTATTCTGAACGAGAAGCTAACTAGAACTGTTCAAAGATGGCGAGACAAAGAGTAACTAACTAATGAACAGGGACGATCAGGTCTAGACCGTCGGGGGTTCAGCGTGTCAGCCGCAGAACCACGAATGGGTCGACGGGCTCGTATAAGGCTTGGCTCACTATCGAAAGCAGGAGACCTAGTTCCTTGATGGAGGATATATTGAGGAGTGTTTTGGGCCTGTTAACTTAAAGGCTTAGATCGATTGGACTGGGGTGTTGAAGAGCCGCCCAAACAAGGTCGCGGGTGGGCTTAGTGGAGAGGGCATGATTGGCTGAGAAGCCATGCACCTCGGGCCGCTGCCGAGCAAGGCCAGCGCTAGCGAGCCAATGACAGGGAGCCGCGCGGCTGGGTCCAGGGGCCTTGCGAAACAGCGCGCTTACGACTCTGCCCATGGGCAAAGAAACTAGAGGTTCTCCAGGCCGGGGGGGTCTTGGGAGCCTCGTTGGCTGAGGGCGGTCGGGTTAATTCCAACACACTCCTCCCCGTCGGAGGCTCTTGCAGGGGAGGGAGGGAGGGATGTGGTTTTGGGT
>JADDON010000361.1:0-56574 GCA_017140175.1 Fusarium staphyleae
TTATAGATATGGTCGCCCGTAATATCTTAACATTCGAATGCCCTTGTCGCTCACGTCCCTCACAACATGCGATTTTTACATTTTGCTTCGTCCTGGATGGATCAAGTGGTATCACATTCCCACAGAGGGTCCTCTGTCGTCCGAAACTCCAGGATCTGGTCAACAAAACTGCCGACCATTCAAGCATCATGAGTAAATGTTGCATTTACTGAAAGAGGCCCTTGACACTCGATTCGGCACTCCGCCCTCCCGGACGGGAGAGTTGGAGAGAAAGTGGTGTGTTTTCTGTCATGGGCGCTTGGAGGAGGTGGAATTATCGAAATACCCCTAATCTCACTGCCGATCACTCAATGTGGCAAGTATCAGATTATCAAATCCGATCTCTCGGGTCAGCCCCTGGCCCCAAATCTTATCGCATTCCCGCCACCACCCATGATCTCATGCTTCTTTTTCGTTTTCGCCTTCTTCTTAGACTTAGCTCTTCCGCCCTCACATTATTCGCATTGACATGTCCTTGGCGCATCGACAATTCTTCGAATTTTGTCTAATCAAGCAATCTTTACAACTACAACCTGCCCGCGTGACTGTGACAACAGCTCGCTCAGGAGCTTTCATATCGGTCATTTGCGTAAAGTTCATGCTGTACTATGTAGCTTGAGGGGGGCATGTAATTATTTACTTGGATCTCAACGGTACCGATCTGTCTCAAGGATCCAGAACTAAGGGTCCAGGTGTGCGCTGCATATCCGAATACGAGAGCCACTACATACTAACTTAGTCAGGAGTGGCCCGCCTCAACGGGGGGCCCAAAACGGTGATACAATTAACTTGATGTTTACTGAGTACTGAGAATGCCCTCTTTTCCGTTGAAAATGGATCGTTTGTGCTCTCTTTTATATCATTTATCTGACTGGTATTTATAAAGCTTGATAGTAAGCCTGACTGATGTATCCTTGGATTAATACTGCCAACTCCTCCGTAGAAATATTTAACCTCTCAGCTAGAATCATTTACCTTCATAAGATACAAGCCTTTTAAGGTGTGCTTACCATCACTTATCCCTTTAGCTGGCATAGCCCTTAGCCATGTTCCACGCCCCACTTAGCTTAGCTAATCACACTAGTACAAGCGGGGTACGAGAAGTTCGTCAGATAAATCGTTTCCTAGCAAAACACCATAGAAATCATTTCTCAACGAACAATGACTTCGCAATTGACACCAGAAGATACGCAGCTTCCGGCAGAGCCAGCCAAGACCAAAACGCAAGAAAAGGGCTTATTTAATAGAGATCATAGGTAGCGAAGGAAGAAGTCATCGAGGCGGGCGAGGCAGGCAGAGTCTGTACGGTTGTGCCGTATGTGAGGTCACTCTTTGTAACAATCAGAACTGTTGGGACTTCTGGCACTATATAGATTAGGTGCGAAGCTAGGTACCTTGAGTTTGTTGCATTTTAATTGGTCTGACACCCCTGTCGTGACCACCCCTAAGGGCTATGCCAGCTAAAGGGATATAACATGTATGCGATGGCCAGTATAGCCGCTAAAACAGCATACTTATACTCCGTACACTTGGGAGCTTACTGACTCCCTGAGAGACCACAAGGGCTTCGTCAGCGTTGGGCAGTAATTATGTATCAATGCAACCAGGTGTTCTCGAGAGACTTCTTGCAACACACTCACCTTGAATCCTCGAGCTTATTAACGGTCTCCAGGTTCATTGACGGGCAGCCTCACACGTTTATTAATTCGCAACGGTGAGGCAGAGACGGTAGCTCTCACATATCCAAATAAATTAGTGGCGCGGGAGCTTGCCGCTTTAGAGGCAAGGCTGAGGCGATGCGACAGGGCTCCAGATTTATGCTGTGAAACCCCGAATACGAATACCAATCTAACCAAGATACGTAACTTGCTCCCCCACACTTTTATGCCAGCACAAGCTTAAGAAACGTCACCATTTGTGGCTAGATAGAGCTCACAGGGCATTTTAGTTACCGTCATTGAACGATACAGGGTGCTAATTCACTCCGACTTTTTCATTGAGCTTTCACGTGAACCATTTCCTGGTCACGTATTATCGTCAGTTTCGGCTTTTGCATATCCGGACGGACCTGGCCGCGTGGCGTGATTGCCCCCCATCAGCCACTTCTCCACATTCCGCATTCGTGCTTGGATTTGAGCTCCTACACAGGACGCGCACACACACTCAGACTCTCACCCACGCACACGCAAACGCTCGCACGCGACGCGCCGAATAACCCCGGCAACCCGCTGCTCACGTTGCGGTGCTCCGTCTCTGATCCCGTGACTCGGCGCTCCTCCTCCGGCCGAATCATCATCCGGCTGCCGCTACCGCTGCCGCTACCGCTGCCGCATCGCCGTTCACTGCCGTCTTGCCTGTCCGGAGCTGTCTGCCGTTGCTCTACACACCCGTACCGCAGTCACCAGCTGCCGCCCCGGCTTTTCAGGTCTCGCTATCCCAGGCCTAGAGCTATTGCCGGCTGATGCTGTGGTCACTCAAGAATTGGCTCTATCCGTAGTTGCTTATCCTTCGTCGCAACATGACTCTTGTCTCCGAGTTCGTCCGCCTATCCCTGACTCTGTCACTCTCAGCCCTACAAGCCTATTCCTCACCAAGTCGGCCCATCCCCGTCTTCTCTTGGGCAATTCTTGCCCCCGACTTAAGCTAGGTACAGGTATAATTGCTAATGCTCATCATAGTCAGGTACGGCGCCTAGACGCCTACCTTGACCGTCTTCCCGTCCTGTCGGAGGTGACATCCGAAGATGGGCACCCCGAGTCCGAGGAGCACAGCTTCACGGTTGCCAGCGCCTTCTCAGCTCCTCGCCTTAACCTCTTGCTCCATATAATACAATCTCTTAGCACTACGTCCTCTTCTCAACCTTTATTACCGGCGTGGCGTATCAGGAGTCTACTCACTTCATCCGACATCCCCGCCGCTTCGAATATCGCAGTGAAGGAAGCTCATGAAGATGACTCCAAGAGCCCATACGAAAATGAGATCGAGTGGCTTCTTGTGAGTAAAGCAACTATTCAGCTTCATGGCGTCATCCTCAACACATTGTTGGATCAAATCATTCCGCTCAGTGATGACATCTGGTACTGGGATGATGTCCTCGGCTCGTATTCCTACAGCAGTCTCTACGCTATTCAGACCTCTCCTCTTCGTATCTTCGCCTGGTCTCAAGACGTCTACACTGCGTCAAAGCTGCGCATTCGGGCGGGTTCTCTACACAATGCACCTGGCGAGCTTGTGGATTCCACCACGACAGGCCTATCACAGCAGTGGAAACAGTTCTATGGTGTTGTGCAGGACAGCATACGGGAACGTTCGTTTGCCAACATTCAGCGCAGGGTCTTGTCGCCAGTCGCTTTGAGTCGTGCGGAGGCCCGGCGGAAACAGACTCAGCTCAAGAAACTGCGGGAGATCACGGCCAGCGGGCTCGGTGTTTTGATGGATGAAGGTTTACAATTTGGTTCTGACGACGATAAGGCTGAGCTGCAGGACCATCATGATCTTAAGGGTGTTATTGAGCGCAGCGTTGCCCTTATGGACATGGTTCTCAAGGAAGTTAGCACTCTGGACGTTAACATCGGAGATTTCGAAGACAAGGTTTTTGCCGGCGTCGAAGAAGACCCGGAGCTATCGGTTCATCTTGAGGACAGCACCGCGACGGATCGGCCAGCCATCTTGGCACGACGGCTGCTTAATATCATGGACAAGACACTCCCCGAACACTCGACTGCCATGCGTACTCTGGCCAACGATAACGGTCGCCCCGGCCCCCTCGTGCGTTACTGGCTTCCTGCAGCCGTTGGCCTGCTGTCTTCGACTACCATCCTGCGCATCTTGGTTCACCGAAAGGCCGATATCATGAACTGGTTTGTGGATTTCGGTGCTACTGTGCGGGACTTTTGGTTCAACTGGGTCGTGCAACCGACGGAAAAGGTCATCTCTACAATTCGACATGACAAGACGAGCGAGATTGCTATCATGAGCAAGGACAGCCTCAAGGCCGACCGTGAGAGTCTTGAGCGCATGGTGGTTGACTTTGCACTTGACAAGCCTCATTATGCCAGTGAAGCCGGGTCGTCCCTGAACGATGTACAGGTCGCCGAAATCCGAGGCAAGGTCGCCGAGGGTGATGTCACTCCTGTTTTGCGAGCTTTTGAGAAGGACCTCCGAAGCCCTTTCATGGGCACTCTTCGCGGGGATCTCGTCCGCTCTCTTCTCATCCAGGTCCAGAAGACAAAGGTTGATCTTGAGGTTGCCATGACTGGCATCGACTCCCTCCTCAAGAGTCAAGAACTGGTCTTTGGTTTTGTCGGCCTCACACCCGGTGTCCTTGTCTCGTACAGCATCCTCCAGTACCTCCGCGGCGTCTTTGGCGGACGTACAGGCCAGCGCCAAACCCGCAAGGCCGGCAAGGCTGTACGCATCCTCCGCAACATCGACCGAATCCTGTCCGAGGCCCGACCTACGGAGACAAACCTGCTCTCATACAAGGACCACGGCTTGTTGCTGTGCGAAGTGCACGTGCTACGCCACCTCGTCGACAAGCTCATGCCCCGCGAAGTTGCCAGGGAATTCCTCGAGGACCTGGATGACTTGTCCAACATGAAGGGCATCCAGCTCCAGACGAGGGCCCTGGAGCGCATCCGCTGGGCTTACGCGCGATGGCTGAAATAGACCCGACTCAACAAAGGCGTTGTTCTAGGTTGGGCACCATGTATAGTTCCCTTATCAAGCGGGTTAAAACAGTACCAATGTGCTCCATACACAGACATAGATTGCAAAAGAGTGATTAATAAATATATTAGTCTACTCACCCGTCTGGCTTTTTGACATTACTTTCGGTCATGGTTAATGATAAGATGGTTTAGTCGCTGCACAAAGAATAAGCAGCTGTCTGAGATGTACTACTGACCGTCAAGAACTCATTAATAAAGCACTGGTGATCTCCGTTGTCATCGGCGAAGATGAATATCATGTAGAAGAATCACAATATGACTACGACTTTCTCAGTAATATCTGTTTTATTTTATTACCTATTGACTTTCATATGTGCAGCACGTATCCGATTAATTCCCACCTCAAGCGCTGTAATCTACGCCCTGCTTTTGGGTATCCGTATTACCGAGAATCCTTGATCTGCAAAAATAAACGCCTTGCGCCCCCTTACTTGCACCCATCACTTCATCTAGCCCAAGAGCTTGAGAACATCCGCCATGCGTGTGTCCTTGGTCTTCTTGCCCCGACCGTCCTTCTCCTGGAACGCCTTTGTCACCAGCTCCCGCTTCTCCTTCTGGATGTCTAGCACCCGCTCTTCGACGGAGCCCTCCATGACGAGGCGGAAGACGGTCGTTTCGCGCGTCTGGCCGAGGCGGTGGACGCGGTCGATGGCCTGGTCCTCGATCGCCGGTGCCCACCCTGGGAGGTGTTAGCTATGGTGCCAAAGTGGGAGCGCGTTGGAATGAATAAATGGACAGTACTTACAGCTGTCGGAGAGAATGACGGTGTCAGCGGAGACGAGATTCAACCCAACGCTGCACACGGCAAGACTGGCAAGCATAACACGCGTAGCAGGATCATTGTCGAGAGCGTCGATGGCCTTGTCACGGTCACCTGCCTTCATGCTGCCGTCGACGCGTGTATAGCCGATACCCTCCGCCTTGAGCTGCACCTCAACGATATTGAGGAACGACGTCCACTGCGAAAATACAACGGCCTTTGAGCCGTCCTTGCGCACCGTGGCCTTGAGGATCTGCAGCATGGCCTCTGTCTTTGAACTCTGCGTCTCGGCGTCAAAACTGCTAGCATCGTCGCCGGCGTCCTCGGGTGCGGGCTCGAGCAAACAGTCCTCGTTGAGATGGTTGCGGCACATGGGGCACTTGTGTTGGATTTGAATGGCACGCAGGATACACGCCTTGCAGAAAACGTGTTTGCATGTTGTGATGACAGGATCAGTCGGGATGTCGTAACATATAGCACAGTCTTCCTGGCTTTCCATGTAGAGGCGCAGGGCGTCCTGCAGTAGCGCGCGGTTCTTGTCGTTGAGGGGGACAACCTCGTGCTCATCGAGAAGCTTGAGAATGTCGGCGACTCGTTCCTTGCAAAGGGTCCAGTGATTGCAGCTGAAGAAAGTTTAGTAGGTATAGAGGAGATACAAGGACCAGAAGTGAAACACGTACATCTGTCGGAGGCGGAGTAGCCGCTCCAGCACGTTTTGAAAGCGGCCTTTCTGTCCGGACTGAGATCCTGCTTGCCATTGTTCAAGCTCGCCTCTTGCTTCATCTCTGGAGGTTTGTGAGTGGATGAGCCCTGCGACAACTTCATTTGCAAAGACTTACAACAAAGCATCATACTTGCGTTTCTCATCCGCCCGGAACGGAACCTTGTGGACGTACTCCTTCTTGTCGGGCAACTTGAGGTCTATAAACTTCATGTCCTTTCTGCGGCGGAGACAGAGATCCTGCATGAGTGACTGCAGCAGAGCTTCGCCAGCTTTTTCTCCGGCGGCCAGTCTGCGAGTGATCTTGGAGTTGAATATCTCCGACTGCTCAATACCTCCAGTGATGTGGAGGAACTTGACCAGGGAATGCAGGTCCTTGACAGAGTTGATACTGACCCATGTTAGCATCTGTCTTGATAAGTATCGGTTGTGAGCTAGGCCACGAAACTCACATTGGAGTGCCAGTCAGCACCCATCGAGACTCGGCATTGACCTCACACGCAGCCTGGGCCACTTTTGTCCCGGCGTTTCGAATAGTGTGGCCTTCGTCGAGAACTACACGACGCCATTTGACATGTTCCGCGGTCAACGCCCGATACACTCCTTGGTCGCGTTCTCGGGCGAGTCTTCCGTAACTGGTGATAACAACGTCGTACTTGAGGAGTTCCTCCGCCGTCATCTTTTCGCCGCCGTGATAGATAATCACGCTAGGCAGCTTGCCTGGATGAACGTGTCGCTTTATCTGCTGATCCCAATTGCTCATGACACTGACGGGCGCAACGATGAGCGTTGAGCCCTTGCCGCCCGTGAGGATCAGACTGATGATTTCAATGGTCTTGCCCAAGCCCATGTCATCGGCGAGGATGCCACCGGATAGTGGTTTTGGGGTTGTTGACGTGACGAAATCGGATGCAATGTTCCAACAGCGTCCGTTGCTGTCGCGACGCCAGAGCTGGACCACATCCTCTGAACCCTTGGCTGGAAACTCGGGTTTCTCCTTGGAGGTCATCCAGGCCAAGCCCTGTAAGTTGAGTTAGTGATGTTTCGACTCTGTATTCACTGAACAGGCAAACCTGGAGCTGGTATGGCAATAGCTGGGCTTTCAACTGGGGAGGCTGGTCAGCCTTTGGCATCTTCTCCAGCTCATTTTCGCCAATTGCCAACGTCTTGATGGCATCTCCACCTTTGCGCATCTCAACCGCTTCACTGCTCTGCACGAGGCTCTCCATAGAGGTCTCTGGCTTCTGGGGAACGACAGGTCCCGAGCCAACGCCACGGGTAGAGCTGCCATTGATCAAGCCCAGTGCATTTCTCCGGGCTTCAGCTTCCTTCCTAGTGTTCTTCAGCTCCGTAGCCTTGATAAGCTTGTCTTTCTTGAGCGACTCCTCAATTCTAGCACGGTCTTGCGGGTCACTAAGCCCGTAGAAGAAGAGCTTGATTGGGCATTCGTATAGTCCCTTCTTGCCCGAGAGCTGGCCCTCGAGCGTGATGTCGCCACGATCCTAAGACAGCATCAGCCAGCGATCAAGCGACGATGCACAACGTCTTGTCTTACCACATATGGGGTGATTTTCTCAACGACCTTGCGCGGGAGATGGCCGATTTGATCACCAACCACGTTGTCCACCCGAATGGCGTTGCGGTCGTACTGTGAAGAGTCAGAACCTGAGTACATAGACGCTTTACAACACCAGGCCACATCGCGGGACCGAGGCAGCAAAGAATGGGACCACCTGGGGTAGCACGAACCTGGTTGCCGGGTTCTCGGACGCAGATAACGGTTTCTGTCTGCTTGTGAGTCTCTTTTGTGGCAATCAGAATGGAAAAGAGAAGAACCTACCACCAGGCGACGCGTACCCTTTATAGTACCTCACACCAACGATTTTACCCGCTGCATCCAATTAGACAATTGCCAAGCCGATTAAAGGGGGAGACGCACAGAAGGTACCGTAGAGCTCTTTTAGAGGTCCATCATTTTCCTGCGTCAGATCGAGAGAGTCGGGCTCGGCGACTTGCGATGCTTGTCCGGGGTAAAATGGAGCTGCTCCGTTGTTGAACGACCTCGACTGCGCGGGCCGCTTTGAGTGCGTCTCGGTATCGTCATCGCCCGTCAAGTCAATGAGATCGTGGGCGCGTTTGGCGCGTTTGGCGGCTCTAGGCATTTTGGCGGCACCACACCAGGAAAAGAAAAGATGAGGTGAGTTGAAGGAGAATAAGATCAGACGCGATCTCTCCCCTTTTTCTTCTCTGTGTAAATCTTTTTCTACATTAAAAAAGAGCAGGCTTGCATCATTGTCAGGTCCGTCTGCTGCGTCGCATCGCGGCTCACATAATTGCTTCTTTATCCGGCTTCGGATTATGTATAGTCCGGTAGCAGTATTTGACGATAAACTCAAGAGGAAATCAAGATTGGAGAGCCGCAGGGATTTCTTAGGCTTGATTCTTAGGCTGCGGAGATTCTACTTGTTGTGATCGACCTACCTTGTTTGAAAAAGTTATCTTGGCTTCGACAAAGATCAATTGAGTTGAACTTGCAGTTTTCAGCTAGCTACGTTGAGGCAATCTCTAAAGTTGTAGGGTAGAATATCATTGGAATTTGTGTCGTAGCGATTGGGTAACTACATAATTGCCAAGGTGAAGTAACTGTCCGATATGCTGTAATTGATACTATGACGCAGGATTATTCGACCTTACTGAAAATGATAGTATTAATTGGGGATTATCCATTCCTAACTTATACCAGAATAAATACCCGCCATCGCCACAGGACACATACACCGGTCTATTCGTCTAGGGGTTAGGACATTGGATTTTGAACACAAATAGCTTCCAAAAGCGCAAGTTCGATTCTTGCATAGACCTTATCTTTACACGTGCATCCAATGGAATGTAGAGCGTGTAGATATCTTTTTGCGTAACTTTTTCTTGTCTATTCTGTGTTAACATATTATACGCCGACCTCGACGTGACTTTTCTTTTTTTAGATATCTTTGATTCGTTGGCTAAGTCCAGGGTGGGTCGGTACGAGGAGAGCTTAGACAGCCAATGGTTTTACTTGTACGAGAGCGGGCATCTGAGAAATCATTGGTGCCATTCTTGTAAAAGCCTTGCATAATATCAAGTCGCTGTACCCTAAGTTAGTAAGTACACCGTTCTCGAACAATTGGCCGACACTCGTCAGTCTACGTAGTCTAGACCAGGGTCGAGAAGGAACTGCTCCATCGACGGAGAATTTACATCGTCGATTTCCCCTTGGATCTCTCCTAGTTAGATCTCTTCCCCTGAAAACTATTGGACGGGCCGCCTGGGGCCGTTGCAACCTTCAGCGGGAGATGGCGGGCGCTTGCTACGCTGGCATTGGACAAGCGCTCAGGCACCGCCAGGGGATGCGGCCACTAAAGCTTGAGATAAGACATGGGGGCCTGTCGATGTCTCCAGCTTTATTTTTACATCAGTTACTGTTTAGTTATTCATGCAAGTCAGTCAAGTATTATCGAGACTAATCAAGTCAGAAAGTAGGGTAGCAAAGAGTCTATTGTCTATGCTACAAAGTGAATTTTATATATGCCGGTCCAGAAGTCAAGGAAAGGAATCCATTTTGAAAACACCCTGTCCACCCTTCAGGTTTCCATCTTGCCTGCCCGTCAATAGCGGTCGGTGGGCATTGCCAGGGCGTACACCATTCTCGTTATCATCACAGGGCCCCAAGCTGTTTTGGCTGCGACCATCCACCAGGTGTGGCCTCAAACAGACACGAGTCGCCGTCTAGTAGAGGCCGACGACGATGTCACCCTTGACGCGGGCAGTCAGGTGGACCTCGGCCTCGAGGTCGAGCTTGATGCCGACGAGGAGAGCAGCCGACTTCTGGGCACCGTTGTCGTCGGTAGCACCCTTGAGGAGCTGGCCTGTAGCAGTGTGTAAGTGGGTCTGTCGTCGTTGCTGTGAGTCGAGGAGCATCACTTACCAGCGGGCTGAGAGAGACCGGTGGAGGTGGGCAGGGGAACAACGAACTGCTGCTGCTTGCCGGCGCGGCGGCCACCACGAGCCTGACCATCGGAGTCAGAGTCGGAGGCGTAGGCGGGCTTGGCGAGGCTGCTGATATCCCAGAGTTAGCTGACTGTTGGGCTCAATGTTCGATGATGTCTTACGTGGTGGGAGCAGCGGGAGCAGGAGCAGGAGAAGGAGAAGGGGGCCGGGCAAAGGGAGAATCAGTGGCAGGGGGAGGAGTGGTGGTGCTAGTCAGTGTTATTAGACTTCATTGCTGTTGAGACTCTGGAGAGAGGCTGAAGTAGCGCCGAAGCGGTTGTGCAGAGCCAATGCCAGAAGAGGAGGATAGGAAACTCGGCGGATTGCTTACGAGGTAGGGGCAGACATTGTGCTGGTTTGGTTGGACTGAAAGAGTCGAAAGTGATTGAAGGTGCTGGTGGTGGTAGAAGCTGGGGCTCAAGTAGATGATTGTAGAGAAGATGTGATGGTGAGTGGTGGTGAGGAAAGAGATTGGGATCGAGGCGATGGAAAGGGCATCTTATATAGATATTTCGAGCACACTTGAAGGGGTAACTTGTAAGTTTACTTTGTCCATGTAGTCGCGATGCCTCTCTCTCCAAGACCGCAGTTCCACATTTGCCGCGAAACACGCCGACGCCCTCGTGAAAGACATGCCGAGAAGGACGTCGCTGCAGGCTCTGGCAAGCAGAACCCAGCATCACCAACCTCACGAGTTTGATGAGTTGTCCATGCTGTCTCACGTTGAGGCACGCTAGGTATCGCGGCGCGGCGCGGCTCTTGTCAAGTTCCCTGAGGAGGGGGGGATGTCGCGATTGCATCACGTCCAAGGGCCCGTCACTCGTCGATCGACAATCCCGCTGCACCTCACACGCCCCGGTGCTCCACGATTGCATCTCTCTCTTGGGTCCCCTGATCCTAAGCCGCAGCCTCAAGCGCCCACAGTTGACAAGGCATCCAGCTGAGAACCTTTCTTCTTTCTGCCCAGACTCAAGGCTCAAGATGCAGGGCAAGGCGGCCAAGGGGCGTGAGTGGACGTGCCCCTCGCGGCGGCTGGACCGGATGGCTCGAGATGGCCGGGCCGGGGCGTGGAGTGCAAGCACGCAAGCAGATACAGTCAGTACAACGGAAGCACAGCATCATCCACAGCCTTTCGCAGCCTGATGCACCACCAAGGGACACAGATGGGCCTTGCGGGGTCCCGCCAGAGACATGGAGTGACACGTATCCGCGATTATCATCCGATGTTGGCATGCGCCGTGGCGACACGGGAGCAACGAGCGTCCATGAGAAGACGGGCCCTCCCGATCCTTGCCCGATGAGCCATGGACGGGCCGCGTCGATAGTCGAGCGGGACATCCGATGGTCCGCCGTTGAAGACTCTCTCATTGACCGAGGGTGGGAAGAGCTCTAGCCCGGGGACAGGGGGCATCCGTAGATCCACGATGGACCCGTCGTCTAACTTATGTTTCGCATTAAACGCGGCAGCCTTGGCCACCTCCACTCTCGTGCTGGGGAAAGGATGGGCCTGTCAAAGACACATCCTTGCTGGGATCAGGGCCATAGATTCCATCAGCTTTCTTTTCTCGCAGAAGCACGCACATTCTTGGGACGCTCTTGATGCTTCCTCGCATCCAGAGAATGGCATGATTCCATCGGAAAACACCGGCCACCCCCGGACGAGATGCATCTCTATTACACGCCTCATCCTAGCCTCTCCCCCTTGATCGTCTCGTGCGCCGCAAAAGGGTCTTGATTTCAAGGCTTCTGGGGGTGTCGATGGGGCTTCATTGGCTCTTTGTGCCTTAAATACTGTACCGAGTACCGAGTACTCTGTACCGCTGTGTATAATCTCTTCCAGAGATTACCCTGGAAGAGCACTCCCCCCTTCTCCTCCCTTCCGGTGTCGTGTCGTGCATACGAGATTCTTCGAGATACTTCCTTGTTTTTTGCCGCCGTGAATATCGCCTCCCTTGATAATCAAAGGTGACGTGATATCTCCTTGGGTGGACATCAATGTCGTCTCCATCATCGTCCTCTTCCTCGTCCTCTTCCAATCCTACCTCCACACCCCAGAACACATCCGAGGATTCCACTCTCCAACAACTATTTGGCGGTCTCTGCAAGCAGAAACTCATCGAGGAAATCGACAAGCTCAAGGAAGCGGTAATCAAGGACGACCCGCAAGCAGTCATCATGTCTCTCCCCATGCTTCTCGCCCTCACTGTGTGCCCGGCCATGTTGGGCACTCAAGAGGCCATCCGCCAGAGCCAGGCCAAGTCCAAGCGTGAGGAGCATCGTGGACGCCGTTGCAACTTAGTTGTCTCGTGTGTCAAGCCTTCCATCCGAAGCCGTGACATCAACAACAAACTTGTTGTTCTGAAAGATTCAAAGGTAAACTTGGTGTCCATGGCTCTTTGATATTCCACATGAAGCTGATATCTTGACAGCTTTATATCGCCAATGAGCACCCACTATATAACCACGACTCCAAGAATAACGTTAGCAAGGGCTACGCTTTCTCTGGATATTTCCTCCCCTACCCCGATGCTGAATATGAAGGCCTTGTTACCACCATCAGCGACGACCCTCCCTTCCTCAACTGGATCTATATCGACAAAGACACCTACGAGGTCAAGTATGGTGTCCGTGATGAAGCTCAGGGCCACATCACCGGCCCTTTTGACTGCACCAAGCAAGACCGTCGCATGACTTGTGAAGGCTGGGAGGGCTTCTGTGCCGTCGAGGAGCTCCCAGGTATCTGGTCTCTCTACTATGACCGAGACGATAACGGCCTGAGGTCCAAGGTCGCCATGGGTAGCCGTGTCCTCGAAGTAGAGCTCACCCGTCGCGAGAAGAAGGAGCCCAAGCCGGTGCCCGACCCTGACGCTGCCCCCATGACCATGGATGAGAAGATGAAGCAGCACAAGGAGCAGACCGCCCAGGAAGAGGCCGAGAAAGCCCACTTCGTCGCGACTGGCCGTCACCTCGGCGCCGAGCCACCATCGCCAGAGCTCAAGCCCAAGACGGCAGCCAACGCTCCCCCGCCCGAGTCCGAGGAAGCGAAGCGCCAACGCATCAGCGAGGCTCTGCGCCGCCTCAGCCTCGACAAGCACAGCAGGACGGAAAATACAGAGAACCACGACGGCCACAGCGTTGTCACCAGCATCTCCAACGACTTTTCCATCTTTACCGCCGCCAAGAAGCTGGCCGAGCACGCCAACAGCAGCGGTTCCGCCACGGCTGCCAGTTCGGTGTGGGACAGCAAGGACAAGAGCAACAATGACTCTGCCAGCGTGTCCAACGGCTCCGATGGGGGCTCGTCATACAGAAGACCTACCGTGGAGGATGTTGCCGCCTAAGGGTTTCACCTTCATTCAACGGAACGACACTGGACTATGTTGATTAGGGTTGTATATCTATGCTTCATCAGGCGTTTTGGTGGCGGGGGACCGGGACATCAAAATATTGGAAAAAGGAATCATCTAACTAAGCAATCGTTTTTTGTTAATACTATCACTACCCGGAATGACTTTACTATAGTTTTGCACCAGAAATTGGATATCGTCATTGACTGCATTTTGATGTCTATGCTGATTTTTATCCTAAAGACTGCTTAACTCATTGGATACTCTCGTCATATCATTATCAAAGTAAACTGGCGATCCAACGAACATACAACAGTGTATCCAGCCAACAAGAGCCCGCCACAGCCACCTCTAAAACAAGGAATCCACTAGGACAAAACATATCAAGCCATCTGCTTGAAAGCAGGGGACTTGGGATCGAGCTTGCTGCAGGTATAGCTGCGTGGCTGGCCTGCTGCGGGAGCACGACAGTTACCGTGGTGTATAGGATGTGCACCACTCCAAGACATGGATCGGATCATGTCGTTGAAGAAAGGGGAGGTTCTTCTCGGTGATGCCGGGCCGAGGAATTCGGGTATCTCAGTCCTGAGCAGACGTTAAAACTCGGCAATTGCCTCTCGAGTGCCAGTTCCGGGTAGAGATCTGCCCACTTGATGGGCCACATGTCTCAGACAAGGCTCACGCGACCTTATGATTCTATCTCTGTAAGGGGGGGGCTTCTCGCGGCAAGATGGGCTTCACTTCAGATGCCGACTGGAGCTTTGACGTCTCAAAGTCTCAGATCTGGAGGTTAGCCGTAGATCCCCGAGTTTTCCCAGGGCGGCTACAACCTGGAGGGTAGATCTATCATGTAAACCTCTTGATCCTCGCATAACGCCGCGATTGGGCCTCGACCTTTCTTCCCCAGACACCAGACCAGAAACAACTCCCGAGCAGGCGCCAAGACCAGGGCTGTGAGAGAGCAGAGAGGAGATATGTACCAGGGCAGGGGTCTAGCTAGGATCTGGACAGGCCGGCCAAGCGTTAACTACATGATGCGGTGCAAGGCAAGGTCGTGTATGTACAATAAGCTATGTCGCACAAGCCGAGACCCTTGCCACAGCCACGCAGGGGTTACCCTGGCCCCTTGTCTCGCCCACACTTCGGAGCCGGACGAGGCTGGGATATCTGGATATATACGTAGGATATTCCTCAGCCGTCCAGGAGAAGCAAATAACGGAGATGAACAGGGAACACCAAGACATGGGCAGTTTTCTCTCTCCCTTTTCTCGCTTCCCGCCGGGTTCCTACATTAGACCATCTCCACGTGGAGCTCGGCAGTGACTGTGAGCGTTGCGCGGAGTTGGCCGTGATGCCCTTTTCCGTTATCATTACCAAGCTGCTGCTCGTATATGCTGATGACTGGGCGGTTCCATATATCAACTGCCATTCGACTCTACGGAGTACCGGTATCGACATGTACTCCGTAGACCGTGGTGAGATTAATAGCAACAAACCCAAAATGAACAGACTCATTTCAGTCTTGCCCATGATAATATCTAAAACGTGCCTCAGTGATAGGGTCAAAGGCTAACCTCCGGAGAGCTAAATGAGGAAGAATGGAGGCATGTGAGAAGACCAAGCCTTCCCCCGTGAATGGAATCACCTCGACGTCGATGAGCGTCCTTCTCCGGGCAACCTTGGCCCACGTTGTAAGTGCCTCGTGCTCCAGGACGAACTCTCTCCCGATGCATCGCCATGTTATTGTGGCCCGAGAGTCATCCTGGGTATAGCGAAACAGGTATCCGTATCCACGGCCCGAATTCCAGAGCTCCAGCGTCCGCAGCCGGGGCAGATACTTTGCTGCTCTACCAGCACGGGCCAGGAAGAATGTCACCTTATTCTGGCTGTTGGAAGGATGGAGAAGACTCGATTTGAGAGAGAAATCCTGAAGTTTGGATTTCTTAAAACGCCCGCCTTGAATAATCTGTTTCAAGACCAGTTGGGCGACAGCCTTACGGGGAGGGCAGAACTCGGCGAAACGATGGCATAGAGTCCCCATGAATAATGATAGTGGCACTATATCATATTGCTTACCAGGACCTGGAAATTTGTTGCCCTCCCACCTCGTTTTCTGGCCGAGGAAGAAGCGCTCGACGCTGGCGGGGAGGGCGGGTATCAAGTGTGTTTGGAGTTCTTACATCGGCTGTTAGCTACAAGTTGTTGTTCCACCCAGTCTTGTCCAAGATTCCTTGTCTTACCATCAAAGAATTTCATTCTCGGCTTCCTTCGTGCGTCTCTCCCATCTCTCGAAGTGGAATGATTCCAGGGCCACCAAGCTTTCTCGAAGCAGTTTCGCAAGCGATATGGACCCAATCCCCCTAAAGAACTCTGGACGCAGAAGAAGCTTCTTGACTATGGGAACTTCTGGGAGGCTTCTTATCGGATTCCCGTAGTTTTTTCGCCTCTTGACTAGCCATGGCTGAAGCTCAAGCGGTGTTCCGCGAAGTCGTTGTGACATGACAATATGTCTGGCGGTATTCTGTAGCCCGGTGCCGGATTCTATCAGTGCCTTTTTTCTTTGGCTGCAGTACTTGGGAAGACCTGGACATCTTTTCAAATCATGCTCAAACTTGAAAGGGTAATCATCATGGACTGCGAGCTCCAGCAGATGATATTCCTGGTCGCTAGGCGAGTGTGCGTTAATCTCAAGCGTGAGTCCTCCACTGGTGCCCTCCCAAGACGATAGCGCATTGAGTAGGACTGCTATAGCATAGGTAAAAATACGGTTGTTCCTGATGCCCGATGTATCATGTATCAGTGGTGCATCGTGTAAGACTAAGCACTGAAAGCAGGGCATCACTTACTGATTGCTGTTGGTCGCGCTCTCGGGTCTCTCACAGATGCGCCGAGTGTATTCAGCGAGCTTGATGTGTAGCCGTAGATGATATATGTAGTTTAGCCTGACAGCATTCTGTCCCCGAACAAGCTTGGCAAATGCGGGCAGATCTGACGAGGTAATAGCTATGTACCGAAACGTTTTCTGTTCGAAGAAGCTTTGCCACTCGGGGGACACAGTGGCCAAGGAAGACGCTTTACTGAACCCACTATCGGTGCTGGCTTCTACCCGCCCATGTTTGGGTATAATGCACCGGAAGACCATTAGATGAATTTCAGGGGGCAGCAGGTGCCAAAAGGGCCTGGCGGTGAAGGCGTCCATGGTGAGCGTCAGAGTGCTGTTGAATATGAATAGCTTAGGAGTTAGGATGCTGAGAGTGTGTTGAGGAGGCAGAGTCTTTATATACCTTATCTGTGTTGAACTTTTTGACTTTGTCATGTCTCCGATGCATGAGAAGACACTCGGCACGTGCCTAAGACTTGACTAGAAAGTATATTTATCGGACCTGGATTACGTCTGAATTACAGATTACAATGCAAAGGAAAGTCCAAGGGTGCTGTGCAGGTATGCAGGAACGGAACTTCAGAAGCGACTGCCAATAAACCACAGTATCTATCGTACATAGGTAGTTCGTGGCAATTGAAGTGAAGTGAATAGAATGAATGAAGTATGTGGTTACATGGTAATAGCACATCAACTTGCTTATTATAGCTACTCTAGTACTTTCTGTCCAAGATTCTAGTGCCAGAAGGAGTACCTGGGATATTTCACTACACTTTATGAGTTTTAAGAGTATAGAGAGACTCAAGAGAGAAAGAGCGAGTGGGTATGATAAAGGCCTTAAAAGGTCACTATTTTCATGTCTATTCTCCAACAAGAACCTTGGCAAACTATACAAGATACTTTGCAGAAAGTGCATCATACTCCTCCTGCGTTAACGGCGTAACAGAGCCGTGCTTCAGGCCGCTAGGGAAGCCAGAATAGTCTGAATGCTCCCAGGTAGGGGATAAGATATCCGAAGTCTCGAATGGCACGTATTGTGTGTAGTCGTCTAGAAGCAAGTGATACAACCCAGGTGTGCGGATATCAGCAAAGGACGCCGGACCCTCGAGCGGAGTCTCGGGTCGAACATAGCCGGGGATGCGAGTCCAGGTTCCAAAGAGCCCCTCCTTGGTCGTCTCCTGGTAGACTTTGTTCACCGTCTCGTTCTTGAGGAATCGCACGTAGGAGCCCGGTTCGCCCAAGTACTGGAACTCTTGGTCGATGAGCGGAGTATCCGGGAGCGCGTGGTAATCCTTTGGTGCGCTGAAGTCGACAAAGTCCTTGGTAGTGGCATAGCGAATCCGGTCAAGGTTTGCAACTCCAGTGTGCTCTGTATCGGCAGCGTCGTAGTGGCGAGATGCCCAGAAGACATAGTATTGCTTCTCTGCATCGTCCCAGACAACCGATGGGGCCCAAGTCATGCCCGCCGTCTCTTCCTCGACGCTATAACATGATCAGCCGAGTTCATTTGTAGTACTGGGCAGGTATATTACTTACATCCTAAGTGAAGGCTTGGACCAGTCCACCAGATTGGTCGACGACCAAACAACCAACCCACGGCTACCTTTCCGAGTGGCCCAGTCCCAGTTGAAACCCTCAGCATTAATGTCGAGATCTTATGGCATTACATATAAGTCCAAGTGCTTTTATTCCGAGGAAAAATTGACTTACCAGTCGCAATGACGAAGTACTCAGACCGTTCGGAGTTGGTGGTCAAAAAGATATCTCTCACCCCCTTTGTGCCAACGTTGGATGTTAGAACAGGCTTGCCACCGTTCAGAAACCTGAAGCTCGAGGGACTATCCCCGTCTGACAGATGGAACTGGACTTGCGGGGTGGGGTCGCTGAATGTCGAGATGAGATATCCCACATAGTCTGAGTTTTGGTGAGTGCCCAGGCTCCCGATGGTACGAGCATCAACGAGAGCAACCCAAGTGGTCGCGGCCAAAAATGATGATACACGCATAGCTTGTTTCTGACGATGCTGTTCTGCCTTGTGAAAATATTTGACCAACACGAATGGAAAGAAACCAAGCCAGCTGTTTAGAGGCGGGAAGAGGGCAAAGGCATGGTATAAGAGAGGGAGGTATAGTCAGTTATAAGGGAACCGACTTGACCTACTGACGAAACATTCTAACTATATCTGCCTTGCATCGGGGACGAGCTCGGTACAGTAGCCTCCGGGCTACCGAATCGTCTCCCCATGCAGCTTGAACCGTCATATCAAGATGTACTCCGTATTCATATGCTCGTTCCCCGGCGAGTGCAGGCATCTCCTCCACACGTCCAACACGGGGGTCCATGCAAACTATGTCACCTCCCGCATTTTCCCCTCAAGGAAAAATTAGCATGCACGCTTTTAAATGTCGATCCCAAAACCTTGGCCTCTAACACCCATGTTTCTGCTGAAGCGCTCCAGTGACCAGCGAGCGCATAAGTTAGTCTAAGTGGCTGAGGGGTCGGACAGGTCACGTTGCACGATATGGTAGTCAAATATAATACTCCGTATATAAGTTGGCATAGTACTTTGTGATGATGGTATTCTGGATCCGGAATACCGCTCTTCAATCGATGCCAAGAGCGAAACTGAGCTCAGACTCTAAGAGCGCCACAGTCGGCTTCAAGTAATGCGCCCTCTATAGACAGCAAATGGGGATTGACATCGCTATAACTCGCCCCTAATACCACCATGGAGGTTAGTACCTCTGGACTAACGTTAGTAGTCAACGGTGGGCGTACTGGAATATACATATATATCCGATATATTGAATTATCTGACTATCTATATGTTGAGAATGCTTTTAGGGTTCCTTCCAGACAGCCAAAGATATAGCGTCGACCTACGACAACTGAACAAGTCCAAGTATAACGAAAAAGCATCCGCGAGATAACGAGGGCCAATGAAATAATCATAAAGAGCTACAACAAGTTTAAATCACGAGATAACGCCGTCTCATAGAAGCTGTAGAGCTACATGTATGAGTTGCGCTCCGATTCCCGATACAAGATACAAATAACCCGTGAAGCAGGGGTGAGGAGGAAAGGCAATTTTCACTCAAGCGCGGCTTAAACATATAAGTCAACTTGTTTCTGAGGAGAGCTCGCACAAAATGATATCTAGTTGTAGTCAGCCATTAGTCTCGACAGTGAGTACGTAGACTCAAGTCACGCCGGCCCATGCATCCTTGACTCAGACGTATGGCGCGATCAAAATGACAGGACTCTCGGCTCTCGGGAAAGCATGCCCAGGCATTCCCGACTCCAACCTCACAGCATAGTAAATTCTAGTAAAGTAAACAAGATCAAAGGCTTGTAAGACTTCAGGAACCCTTTGGCACCATCTTTTCAGCCGAATTTTTGGGCCTCTACTCGGCATCGCCAGCGGGACTCGGGACGGCTCGGCCTTGCGACATGCACAGTAAAGTACAGTGCCCACCGCACGTATTTCTATTTCAGGCCATAGCGCGAATTGCGTGATTGATGGCGATGAGGGAGCAAGAGGACGACGACCAGCAGTCGCTCAGTTTTCCTCCTTCAACCTCTTTCTTCAACGTCTTTGGGCCAGATGCGGGTCTTGTTTGAATCAAGCGGTTCATTCTGTGCTAATATTGTGGTACCTAGTGCACAGAGAGGCGTTGTTCGTCGACAACTTATCATCGCGAATCTTCCTCCAAAGAAAAACGATGTCATTATCCAAAGCCAAAGCCAACAGAGAGCAGCGCACAGAAACACGACAAGGACCAGAAGAGCGATTTCTTCACCTCACTCTCCTTCGCGCTAAGTTCACAAGGTCATTTCTCATCAAGGCCTTGGCTGTTGAAGCTAGGCCTGCGTCATCTTCTACTCCTTGACAAGCCGTCCGTACGCCGAGTAGTAGTGACAACCCGGCACGTGGCTCCTTCGTCCCGTCTTCTCGTCAAAGACATGGCAACCCTTCTTCGCTACGTTGGGCGGAGTGTACACTGCAAAGCTGCAGGTTAGTTACTGCGACAAGTGTCGTCGGTTGAGGGGGATGCCTACGATGCAATGACACAGCAAAGTCGCTGCCCCTATTGGACACTCGGTGGAGTCCCAGTTCGTCCGCCATATAGGCGACAGCATTCTCTGTATATGTTCTCTCAGAGATAACTTTCATTGGGCCACCTCCCTCCTTCTTTTCGGGGAACGCGTAACGGGTTTCGGTCAGGTTGCCCCTGAGGATCTTCATCAGGCAGTGGGCTTTGCCGTGGTCGTGGATAGGGCTCCCTTTCCCAGGAGACCATACAAGGACAAGCTATGCATGGCATCAGTCACTGTTGAGATGGATCAAGTTGATCAGGAAAGCCTCACCAAGTTGCTCTTGCCATTGCCCTCGTCGACGAGGTTACGGGTGTAGCCCCTGCTGCGATCACCAAAGGCATACTGCGACCACTTGTTATCGGAGCCATCATAGTCTTCCATGAGACGCTTGAGGAACTCGACATCCACATCATCCGACGTTAAGCCCGACGATGGACCAAGGGCTTCCTTAAGCTGCATCACCAGTTCTTCGAACCGATCCTGTTGAAAGGGGCCGATGTTGGGAATGATACTGGGACCGACGCCCAGGGCAGTAGGGTTGGAGAAGATGCCGATGGCCATGGCTTTTGTGTTGTTGGATGTCGATCGGGCGGATGATGTTCCAGGACTCGATGTTGTTCTAGGGTTGATGGATATTGAAGGGAAAGAGGACAACGCAGCTTGATGGGAACAACGGGCGGGGGTTGACAACATGTGTGGCCGTCCCTTCCTTGCCTGCCATCGGTCAGATCCGGCTCTGACAAGCCGGCTGATAGTATCACCGACGTCGAGTTGTGGGTCGTGGATTGTAACCGACATTATTTCTGAACGTCCACACGGGCTGAGTCGGCGACCAAACGTGGTCCGGTGAGCTTTTCTGACGATTCTGGTTGGACGCGGCGACGCTAAGGTTGCCGAGAATAGAGGGTATGGTGCCCGGTTATCCCAGGTATCTGTTGGTATTCCGAACGGGTGCTACCTTGCTGGCACAGGACGAATTAGCACTGCTACGGAAAACCCGATGCACTATGGTACTTGGATGAGGGCGGCGGTAACTTGGGGCATTAGGAGGATGCGCATCTACGAGCACTTGTTTATGGATCAAAGTTGCCAATTTTTCACTTGAGTCTGCAATATGGCGAAATACCCGCCGACTACCCGCCTATGTCGGAGGGACCGGGGGAAGAATTGGGGCTAGGCCGGATCTCGGTACCCACATGGGCAGATGTGCCTACGAACCGTTCACGCCATTGTATTATCTTTCGCTCAGATTTTCTCTTTTGTCTTTAGAAATTTACTTTCTTTGGCAATAAAAGCGGCTTCAACCCGACAAAAATGAAAAAGAAAGTTGTTTATTTTTGGATCAATATTTGCTGACCCAAGATTGCGACTTTGGTTCACTCATTGAGTCAGCTTCTAAAGCTTCTCTGGACCTGGACCCTTGAACCCTCTAGATCTTTAGCCTCTCTTTCTGCCCAGCCCGTGGGTCACATACTACGTACAAGCTGCACCTCACGTCACATCTGACCCTTCGAAGCCAACGAGTGAGCAGGCGGTGCAACTTCAAACATGTCTGACAATTCGTCTACTGCCACGACCACTCTGTGTTCAAATGGGCAAACTGCGTGTGACAGCTCCGCTCCGAGACCATGCGAATCGACGCCCTCTTGTAAGGAGAATGCTGGTTGGAGAAAAGTAGTCCGGAACTTTACACCATCGTAAGTCTTAGCCATTGATGAAAGATGTTCTTCCTGGGCATTGTTGACAAGGATTTCGTCAAGATGGTTTGCAGTCAACATGGGAACCGGAATTGTCTCTATTCTCCTCCATAACCTCCCCTACAATGCGCAATGGCTGCAGTATATCTCGTATGCTTTCTTTGGCCTCAATGTACTTCTCTTTACCATCTTTCTTGCAATCTCTGTCGCCCGCTATACGCTGTACCCCGAGATCTGGGGAGCGATGGTGTCTCACCCCGGCCAGTCTCTATTTCTAGGATGCTTCCCTATGGGATTCGCAAGTGAGTCAGCTGGACAGTTGCTATGAAAGACTTCTGACACGGGAATAGCTATTATCAATATGATGGTATTCTCTTGTAAGCAATGGGGGGATTGGGTCATTTATCTCGCATGGGCCTTCTGGTGGATTGATGTCTGGCTCTCCATCGCCACTTGCATCAGCATGCCCTTTATCGTCATGCACCGCCATCGTCCTGGCTTACAGAACATCACGGCAGCTTTGTTACTTCCCATCGTCCCGGCCGTCGTCGCAGCCGCTACGGGAGGGATTGTCGCCGAAGTACTGCCCAACCACAAACACGCGCTGACTACAGTCATTACCTCCTATGTCCTTTGGGGAATAGGCGAGTCTTTCTCGGCCTGTGTCTTGGCGTTGTACTTCCATCGACTCACGATTCACTCCATTCCTCCAAAGGAGGTCATTGTCTCTGTGTTTCTGCCCATTGGGCCACTCGGCCAGGGCGGTTACGGCATCCAGCAGCTGGGCAAGGTGGCCATGAACTTGATCCCTGAGAGTAATGCTTTTGGCGCAGTTGCTCCCCGCGCTGGAGAGATGCTGTATGTCCTAGGTGTATTCCTAGCCATCATGATGTGGGGGTTCGCCCTGGTTTGGCTGTCTTTCGCCCTCATCAGCATAGCCACGATGCAGAACTTTCCCTTCAACATGGGCTGGTGGGGATTCACATTCCCGCTGGGCGTCCTGGCGACTTGCACAAGCGCATTGGCACAGAACCTTGACAGCGACTTCTTCAAAGTTTCCACGACGGTAGGAGCATATTTGACTCTTTCGTTCCTCCTCTTTGTACTGACTGCTGTGTAGATGATTTCACTCTCAGTCGTGCTGTTGTGGATGGTGGTAGCAACGAGGACAGTCAAGATGGCCATGACGGGCGAGATGTTCCATGCCCCATGCTTGAAGGATCTACGAGACAAGTCGCAGGCTGCAGGATTGGACAGGAGGGTTTAGTTGACTCTGTGCCTAACCGAGTATATCCACATACAGCCAGCATCTCTCTGTTTACCCTTTATATCGTTCTAAGCATAAGCGTCTGATAAGAAACTCGGGATTAATGCTGTTTATTCAACTGCCTGTCTATTTGAATGTCTTTGCCTAATGTCTTGACCATGTATCTTGGAGATTTTATTCCTCATCTAATAATGTTAGATGCCATGTTCTATGTCCATCAAATCGCAGCCACTCGATTGGCGATTCGCAATGGCGATAGCGCAAGGCCCCCACCAAATTCTCCAGGGCGGGGCAGAATGCTTTTTCCCCAGACAGAATCACAGCAATATTGTGATTGCTTCAACAAACCCCTCCAGTCGAACTTGGTCGCAGCAGGGACATCATCAAGATGGACTGGGCCAATTACTCGTCGCCTTCGCGACTCGACTCGTTTGTTGACGGTAAGCCTTTGCTCTATTTCCTCGGTATGTAGATGTGCTGACAACAACTCCAGAGCTGGTCGATGTCTGGCACATACATCGAACTCCGATCATCCTCGCCATCCTCGCCGTTCTCGGAGCTGCTCGAGTCTATCTGCACATCAACAGCCAGAAACCCGAGCTCGTTACCTTCAAGAAAGTCTATGAAGAACCCGCCAAGCCAAGCGTCGTAAGCGAAGCAAAGACCCAGGTCATCGAGGCGATTGATGAGAAGAAGGATGCCAAGTCACAGGGACCTCGACGGATCAAGGGTGGTATAGCGAGGAAGCCTTCAAAGAACAAGGAGGAAGAGAAGGACCTCACTCGACCAATCCTCATTCTCGCATTTTTCTCATCCATTACCACCAAGACCGACAAGATTGCACAGGCGTATCTAAAGGAGCTTGAAGGAAGATTGGATCAACTATCAAAGCAATCTGGTCGCCAATTCCTCAAGCCTGAGCTTAGGGATCTCACCGATATCGATTTTGATGACTACTTTATTACCCCTTCCTCGACCCATCCTGACGCCGACCTCTTCTATCTATTCCTCGTTCCTAGTTACAACATCGATACCATCAACGACACCTTCCTCGAGCACCTGCAAGAGACTCATCATGACTTCCGGATCGACACTGCGCCTCTATCAAGTTTGCTTGGTTACTCCGTGTTTGGCTTCGGCGATAAGGAGAACTGGCCCACGGAGCCGGAAGGCTTCTGTTTTCAGGCGAACCAGATAGACAAGTGGATGTCCAAGTTGACTGCCCGCAAGAGGGCCTACCCTGTCGGAATGGGTGATATGAAGACCGATCACGAGGAACGACTGCAAGAATGGACCAAGGGTGTGGAAGAGATCATCGAACTTGTCGCTCGCACCGGAAACCTAGGAGAGGGCCTCCCTGGTAGCGGAGCGGCGGACGAAAGTGATGTTGAGGATATCGCGGAAGACGAGGATGACGGCGAGGTCTTGTTCGAAGATGGCTCCAACGACGCCAAGCAGAAGAAGACGAACGGCGGGAGCACCCTGGACGATGTGGAGGATCTCGGACGCATGATTCGAAAGGATGACGGTACAGCAACCACCCAAAAGGGGCCTCTTGCCGTCGACTTTACCACATACGGTTCCTCCACAAAGAAGTCAGTTCCTCAAGGCCCCAAGGAGATGGTCGCCAAGAACTCGCCCACCTATGCAGCTCTTACGAAGCAAGGTTATGCCATCGTTGGCTCCCACTCTGGAGTCAAAACCTGCCGATGGACCAAGTCAGCTCTCCGTGGCCGAGGGTCCTGCTACAAGTTCTCTTTCTACGGCATCAACTCTCATCAATGCATGGAAACCACTCCCTCACTCTCGTGCTCAAACAAATGCGTCTTCTGCTGGCGTCACGGTACAAATCCCGTCGGGACAACATGGCGCTGGGTTGTCGATCCGCCAGACCTGATCTTTGATGGTGTCAAAACGAACCACTACAAGAAGATCAAGATGCTGCGTGGCATGCCCGGTGTCCGAGCAGAGCGGTTCGCAGAGGCTATGCAGATCAGGCACTGCGCGCTGTCGCTCGTTGGAGAGCCCATCTTTTACCCTTACATCAACGAGTTTCTCGGAATGCTGCATGCGGAGCGCATCTCATCATTCCTTGTATGTAACGCCCAGCACCCTGATCAGCTGGCCGCCCTGCGGGCTGTTACCCAGCTCTACGTGTCTATCGATGCTGCCGACAAGGAATCCCTGCGCAAAATCGATAGGCCTCTGCATCGGGACTTTTGGGAGCGCTTCCAGCGCTGTCTCGACATCCTCCGCGAGAAGCGTTTCCGTCACCGAACTGTCTTCAGATTGACGCTCGTCAAGGGCTTCAACGTGGAAGAAGAGGCCGAAGGCTACGCGCGACTTGTGGAGAAGGGACTTCCGTGCTTCGTCGAGGTCAAGGGAGTCACATACTGCGGTACTTCGACGTCTTCCAACGCGGGACTGAGCATGTCTAACGTGCCGTTCTACTGGGAGGTCTGCGACTTTGTCAAGGCGCTCGAGAAGAGACTGAAGGAGAAAGGTCTCAAGTACGGTATCGCGGCTGAGCACGCCCACAGCTGCTGTATCCTCTTGGCTAGCGAAAGATTCTACGTTGACGGCAAGTGGCACACGCTCATTGACTACAAGAAGTTCTTTGATCTACTCGAGGAGCGTGGCCCTGATGGAGACTGGACACCCGAGGACTACATGGGTGAGGCTACTCCCGAGTGGGCGACATGGGGTAAGGGTGGCTTCGACCCCAGGGATGACAGAGTAGACAGAAAGGGACGCAAGATTGAAGCGTCGTAGGTCTAGCGGATGTAGAAATCGAAAATACAAGAAAGGATTAAAACTTCATGATGTGTATACGGAAACGCTACCAGCATTGCCATTCGTAAGCCTATTCCCTTTCAACGTACACCTGTTTACACAAAGCTCTATGGAAGCTGGAAGAGCGAGACTATGGTACATTGAAGGCCGTCAGGTCTCCATTTAGATACTGGGGAGCTCGGGAGGCGAGTTTTTGAGCCCCGCTTGCATTTCGAGGGATTGGGTTGTTCTCAACATCTGGGGAGGGGAGATGAAACACAGCCTGATCTCGCTCTAGTCGAGGCCGACGTTGGGGATGTCGGAGAGGTTGATACCAGCAGGGGTTGCGGGCGTGCGGATGTTGAGGGACGAGTCGTATGCAATCATCTCGGCCAGGATGTCTAATATGGGCTTCGGAATGTTAGTATTGATCGCACCGGTACATATTTCGATTCATATGATGGCTTACCTTGGGAACGGTGCTGTCGTAGATTCGGATCAGGTCGCCCGGCGCAGGGTAAACCTTGAGGCCCTTGTAGAAGGCCAGAGCAGACTCGAGAGCCTTGGTAGCTACACGGGGAGTATTAGCAAGCCGCACAACAGATTTAACAGTCAATGAAAGGGCGCCTCTTACGATCTTGGCTGAGCATCTCGCCGGCCATGACCTGCTCGTTGAAGAAAGCTTCCCGCTCCTCAACACCTGAGGGGAAACCCTCCTCCTTAGCCTCTTCGACCTTGGAGCGGATGCTCTGGCGTTGTTGATGGGTCGAAGCCTCAGCCTCCTCCTTGGCAGCGCGGGCCTGCTTGCGCTCGTTTCTCCTGAGCTCTCGGCGGAACTCGGCCTGGGTTCGACGCTGGTAGTCAAAGTAGACGGCGTAACCTATCGAGAGGGGGAGAAGAACCCGCGTTAGCGACAGCTTCTTCCATGAGGTCGGCCCAATCGTTTGCAGCTGGGTAGAACAGCGGGGTCGACTGCGGGATAGACGGCGCAAGCTTACCGACAACGGCGGCGGCGGCGGTTGCGACGGATGCCGTCACGATGGTTGAGGCCTGGACCATGATGGCGAATTAATGAGCTGAAGCCGAGGTTGAAACCAGGAGTATCCAATAAGACGGCGATCCTGAGACGCAAGAGATAGACGTCGATTTATCTGACGGAGTCGGCGGGACGGAGACGATTACGTCGTTCAATACTACAACGTTTTGCTGGCCGGGCAAAAGAAACCAGAGCGAGCGACAGCTTTAGAGACGTCGCGATTGGAGACCAATTTTTTAGCACCATGGGCCTCAAAGAACCCAGAGCACATGATGACGCTAGGCTGGTTCGGGTCAACCCCGGCGCAGCCTTGGGAGAGCTCTGGGAAGCTGTCGATACGCGGCTGAGAGGCTGGTTAGGTACGTACCCCCACCTCCTGAGGCTGCTGCCCTGTTCCATTCCATACCTAACTACTGCCAGGCGCTGCGCCATTGAGAGTCGAAACGATTACACATACGTGCTTCATGAGTAGAGAAGCTCAAGCTCAGCTGCCAGATGTGCTGTGCACTCGGATGAGACATCGTCCAGATTGAAAATTATTCAATTTGTCGTGCTTCTCTTGACTACAAAATTACATCAAGTCCGATCCCACGTCACTCGTTCTAGCTCCAAAGCTCGCCCGCCATGTCAGAAGAGCGAAGCAAGATATCCCTCCGCAGCGGCAAGAGGAAGAAGCGACCTATCATCAGCGCACCTCGTCAGATCTCGAGCCCCGTTGTCCAAGATGGTGTCCCTAAACCGCCTCCTCCTGGCGAACCGGTAACTCGACCACGACCACGTCCACCTCCCGTGGCTGGTGGAAAGGTGTGTTTGCTATAGCTGCTTTCCCAAGTGACTTTTATACTCACTGTAGTGCATAGACATCGGACCTTGTGAAGCGACGATACTCGACACGATTCAACAATCTGCCTGGCAACCACAATGGCGGTGCTCCCCCCATGCCACCACCGCCCTCCCTTGGGAGTTACGACCACAGAGACCCCAGTGCAGCCCGACCGCCTCCGTCACGCGGGGGAGCAGCTCCCGTTTTGGATCTCAAGGTGCTTCGAGACCCGAACCTCGTCCCAGACCAATACGCTGCGGCTGTCCTAAGCGATGCGACTGAAGATCAGATCCGCGAGTTCGAGGACTCACTCCGCACGGTCAAAGTGCGTGTGGGGACGGATCTTCAGCAGAGCGTCATGCAGAACAGAACGCAGTTTATCAAGATCAGCAAAGAGGCAGAAAAGCTCAAGAGTGAGATGAGGAGTTTGAAAAACTTCATGTCGGAGCTGAAGGTGAACACAACAGCCATGCGCGCAGCCGCCGCAAAGGGCGACGGCGCCAAGATGCCTGGAGAGCTTTCCACCGGCCTCAGCAAGAAAGACAGGCGTAGCTCTGTCGCCGACAGAAGCGCACTCTGGAACTCCCAGATGCAAGCCTTATACAAGGGAGTGGAGGGATCACAAAAGTTCCTCCCCAACGCTGCAGGACGCCATGTGGTCCAGAACGCAGGTCCCTGGATCGAGTTGGATAACGCAACGTACAAGTCACGCCGGGCAATGCAGATCTTTCTGCTAAACGACCACCTCCTCATCGCATCGCGTAAGAAGCGAAAGGCTGATGCGCCGAATGCCGACGCACGAGGGCCGATGATGAAGATGGTGGCGGACCGCTGCTGGCCTCTGTTGGACGTTGAGGTGGTGGACATGTCGAGCACCGCAGAGTCCACGAGTGGAGGACGCAATAAGCTTGCTGATGCCATCATGGTTCGAGGGGTTGGCCAGGAATCTTTTATCTATCGGACGGAGAAACCGCAAGATCCCGAGAAGAAGTCATTGCTCCTGAACGTGCGCAAGGCGGTGGAGGAGCTCCGCAAAGGTCTTCGATCCGAGATGGAAGCTAATAACAAGGCTCGTGAGACGATCAACTACTTTGCCTCGCGAGACCCCGGCCTTCTCCAGAAGACGGAACTTCTAGCGACTCTGTCGGATATTAAGGACATGCTCATTGAAGTAGATGGCAAGCAGCAAAACCTGCGCTGGGTTGAGAGCGAGATGGATGACCTCGACATCGATATCGCGATGCAGAGGTTCGAGAGCGCCGTGGCCCGCGTAGAGAAGCTCAAGGCCATTGCTCGTGGGCTCAAAAATAACGCCATTGCTCAGGACTTTGTCAACTTCAAGGTTGGTGAGCGGTGTGCCAAGTTGGCCGACATGATTGTGCGCGTGCTTGAGGTGACGCACGACAATAATGTCAAGACTCGACGCAATGTCAGCTGGCTGACCAGGCTGGGCTTTGAGGATAACGCCAGGGAGTCATTCTTGGCAGCGAGGAGTGGCACAATTCACAAACGATCCAGGTGAGTTCAAGCAGGTGATACTTATCACAGACGAGTGCTAACGCATCATGCCAGACAGTGTATCTTCCAAGGAGATCTCCACCTGTACATCTGGGAGCTATCATTTGTGTACTTCACCATCATTCACAACACTGTGCAGTGCTTCCAGTCCTGCTTTCCGCCGCCCATGATGAGCGTGTGTGTCAAGTGGGCGAAGGAGGAGGTGGACGCGTTCAACGTGATCCTGGCGCGGCAGCTTAGTAGCACGGAGCCGGGAGGAGCCGTTTGGACGCAGTGCATGGAGAGGGCAAAGGAGCACGCCAAGAAGCTGTCAGAAGTCGGGTTAGACTTTATGAATCTGGTGGGACGGGGCCTGCAGGTCAGCGGCCCGTCCCAGGAGGAGAGCAGCGTTGGGTTGGGGTTGACATGAGCGACGAGAAGGAGACAAGGCTATGACTGAGTTAACTCTGTCTTAAGTGTTGATGTTCACTGGGAGTGTTGCTGGGAAACATCTTGGTTAGCAGTACGGCGACAAATGTTTGTCACAATGATGATGACCTTTGAAGATTTCCAGCATGTGATTAACATTCAGAGTGGGATACACAAGTCTAAGGAGTATTGGCAAATGCCTGTATCTCTTGGGGTAGAAACTAGTTTCGCTTGAAGCCGTCATGAGGATCTATCCTGTTGATATCTGTAGTTGCTTGGTATGTATGTACTGTACTTCGTAAAATAGCAAAGCCACATCCGTTTTAGGCTGTGTTGGCTGAGGATAGTTTTGCCATTGACGATGTTGATGAGGTTGTTTGCGGGTGATATGACGATATCACAGTTTCTCTGATTCATAGTTGACCATTGAAATCAGCTCAACTTCCAACACATTAACCTTAGTTAAGGTATTTGATGTACTATTTGCTGTTATTGTTTGTTGTTGTGTACGGAGTACGGAGTAGCTTAAATAGATTGCGCCACAGGAGGCGCATGAGCTTCCCGCAATCCAATCTCCAGTCCAAGGCTGAACCTGGAAAGTGGGAAGGGGCGGCCCCCCCAAAACGCCAGCGCAACCTGCCCCAAGTTTCGCCCCAGCAGCTAGCGACTCGCTCGCATCTGAGCAATCCATTCCATCCCTCCTCCTCCTCCATCACCTAAACAAACACACACCAAATTTTCTCAACCCACGACGCCCTTGGACGCTCGCTCTGCGCCCGCGATATACACGACCTTGTTTGACGGAAGCTGCTGCTGGTGACGGTAGCTGTTGCTCTCTACTCTGCAACTTCTTTTTCCTCCTCCTCCTTTGTGCCTCGTGTGCCCCACCGCTCGCGACTCAGGCGTGACCGCATCCAACGTCAACGTCATTTCTCCCCTTCTTCCACATCGATCAGAAATCCTCGATTTTGCTTCGAAACCGCAACGCCATGGACACCAATATGGAGGACGTCGGGCGAGCGCCTGCTGAAGCATCACCTGTGCTCAACCTCGAGCCCACCACTATCCCCACCCTCGATGGCTGGATCGAGAGCTTGATGACTTGCAAGCAGCTGGCCGAGTCCGATGTTCAGAGACTGTGCGACAAGGTGAGCCGGCGATACATGACGCGACGGGGGTGGCTGGGCATGCGATCAGATGGCACCTTTGAGGCAGTTGAAGTGTGGTAGTTGGTCGCTGCCTCATTGCATCCCACCTGATGAGCTCTCGCCATCCCTTGCGTGATGGACAGGGCCAAACGCTGACGTTGAACCACAGGCACGAGAAGTCCTACAGGAAGAGTCGAATGTGCAGCCCGTGGTATGTTGATGACGCGCGCCGGCGAGCCAGATGCTCGAGCTGATCCTGACTCACCAGAAATGTCCCGTCACCGTCTGTGGTGATATTCACGGCCAGTTTCACGACTTAATGGAGCTTTTCAAGATTGGTGGCCCCAACCCCGACACCAACTACCTCTTCATGGGTACGCATCATATCAGCCTATGAGCGAGGACAGTCGATACTTATTCTCATGGTGCAGGTGACTACGTTGACCGAGGTTACTATTCCGTCGAGACCGTTACCCTCCTCGTTGCCCTCAAGATCCGATACCCTCAGCGAATCACCATCCTCCGAGGAAACCACGAGTCCCGTCAGATTACTCAGGTCTACGGCTTCTACGATGAATGTCTCCGGAAATATGGCAATGCCAATGTCTGGAAGTACTTTACCGACCTATTCGACTACCTTCCCCTCACTGCCTTAATCGATAACCAGATCTTCTGTCTTCACGGTGGTCTCTCCCCCAGTATCGACACATTGGATAACATCCGAGCTCTGGATCGAATTCAAGAGGTTCCTCACGAAGGTCCCATGTGTGACCTTCTTTGGTCAGACCCCGATGACCGATGTGGTTGGGGTATCTCTCCTCGAGGTGCGGGGTACACGTTCGGCCAGGATATCTCCGAGGCTTTCAACCATAACAATGGCTTGACCTTGATTGCGAGAGCTCACCAGCTTGTCATGGAGGGCTATAACTGGTCTCAGGACAGAAATGTGGTCACCATCTTTTCAGGTACGCTTTCCCAGCTCCAGCCACTGCTCCAGCTCGATCCGTGAACTGACATGTATCTTTAGCACCCAACTACTGCTACCGATGCGGTAACCAGGCTGCTATCATGGAGATCGATGAGCACCTGAAGTACACTTTGTGAGTTCAATGTGCTGCAACAGACCTTGTAGCGTGCTAACAGTGCCCAGCTTGCAATTTGACCCATGCCCCAGAGCAGGCGAGCCCATGGTGTCAAGGCGTAAGTTTTGCCTTGCAATTCTCGTATTCTAGTTCTCTTGGCTAATAGTCGTGCACAGGGACTCCCGACTACTTCCTCTAATCTCGCCCCGTATACCCACATCTCACCAAGCTCGAGCCCTCCGCACATCCGCACCGCTCCTCTGCGGCAGATGCACCAGCCGCAGAAAGGCTGCTGCTCGACCTTGTATGATTTCACGCAACAAACCCCCTCCAAGACTAGACAAACCCTTTTGGCGCAGGAGCTGTACGGACATTACATCTTCGCTTGTGGCGAGTTCTCGGAGTTTGCGAGGAAAGGTTGCGTGAACTGGGGAGCAGCTTCAGTCCTTTGCGGGAGAGGGCTCGGCTGTCTCCCCTGCGACACCTCCTGTCCTCATGGTTGCTTAGATACGCATTATTGAGTTCCGCGCTGCAAGAGAAGAATCAAATTTTGCATGACCAACCTCGTCGGATCAAGTCTCTTGCTATTGTGAAATCTGCATGCACACACGTTCCCGAAAATGCTGTGGATGAGTGGCCATCAGCATGTGATCGGCGTAATAAAGAGTTCCTCCAGCTTCTATTCGAAAACCAAATGCGTACAATTACACTCATCCATTTGGTTTGCTGGCTGTTGACTCTTTTCCTCTTCCTAACAAATACATACACAATATGCAGCTGATCAAATTGTAGGCCCCATACATAATGACGAAGCCCCCTTTTTAAGGGCAGATATACATCTTAGACGGCCTCCTGGTCTTGCTCTAACTTGAGGCTAGCTTCCCACTGCCTCTCTTGCTGTCGCTGTTGCTCAGCTGTTCTTGGCGGCTCATCGTCGCCAAAGACCTCCTCTTCTGTGTTTACTCGATACATAGGGTTGTCAGACCTGACGCTGCTCGAGTAGGCACCAGGGCCACTGCTGCCGTTGGGAATGTGGAAGCGGCGGTCAAACCGTGAAAGTGCGTACAGGTAAACGACAATGATCTCGATGACATAGTTGAAGCAGTAAAAGCACGCCTTATGATGATACCAGGCCGGATCACTGGCCGGTCGAATCTTGTACGAGACACCAGCGCGGAAAGCAGCACCAAGGGTGAGGATTGCCGAAGTAAAGACAAGCAGGCGAACCTTGGTGCGCATACGTCCTTGGCCAAACTTGTCCATGGGTACCTTTCGAGGAAGACATAGACAGACAGCGACGGTGGGCAAAGGGACAAATGCCAAAACGGCGAGGTAGGTGATGGCAGTGAGCTGGATGTCACGAAGTTGCTGCTTAGTGTGCGGGTCAAGGGTGTAGAAGTTGTACACGACGGCCACGATGAGCATGATCAGCATTGCGACAATGCTAAAGATGAGGAAACGAAATAGCATTGTCGCAGGCTTACTCCAGCCGATATGTGGGTGGTAAGCGCGAAGTATGCGCTGGGCGAAGATGAGATTGACAACAAAAAGTAAGACAACACCAGCGTTTGCGAAGACCTGGGCGGCAATGGCGATTCGGGGATTAGTCTGGTAGGATGCCCAAACAATCCTCAGGACATTGGCGACAATCCGAGCCATGCAGAAACCAAAGAGCAAGGCGGACAAAACGAACTTGTGAGAGCGGCGCCTATTCAGTTGGAAGATGGTCATGTTGAGAACAGCACCACCTATAAAGAAGGCGATTAACACGGCACTGATAGGGTCGTCGACTGAAGGGGTAGGCCGGCCACCGAGACCAGCGGTCGTAGGCATATATGGAGGGCCCTGAAAATAAGGGATCATATTAGTCCTCTGAGCTGGCTCTGGGTTGATGATATAAGGTCGTACTTACAGACTGAGGAGGCATGCCGCCTGAGTCTTGGCCTTGACCTTGTTGTGAAGACATGACAGCGTATGCAGTTCCAACAGTTAAAATGATCCAGGTTTCTGGTTTTGTGTTTCTGTCATCAGCCCACTGCAATGGAGGTTCAAAAATCAAGCCGGCTTCGAATATGGTACGATAGGGTGTTGTTGAATTCTGTACCAGGCGATTCTCGTGTGTGTTATCAAGTTAAGATGCGGACGTGAAAGTCTGGACCTATCGAGAGATAGAGAACAGCCACTGCCATCATGCCTAGGGCACATCAGATATATATTTCATTCTGATGACATTCATCCCCCTTGTTAAACGTCTGCGATGTGCCTGAGATTCACGGAGCATCGGTCATCGGTCTCGCGAAACAGCGGCAGGAACAGATCCGCGCCGGGGGGCGTATCTAGTGCGTTACTGTTTTCGGTAATCGTCTGTAGAAAGGGTCGGAGGTCGGAGCTTAGCAACAGCGCGAGCCTTGCTAGTCCATAAGCGCGAGCATATGGCAATGCTGATTCGTAGAGATCGTTACAATTATGGAGGGTCATCTCTGGTCGCCCTTGGAACCAATCGCCAAGATCGAGACCCATCTCGGCCATCGAGCAGCCGTTCTCCCAGATTCAGCCCTATTTCTGATGGGGTCGGGCAACCCAAGAATCCGAATACAATGAAGTCCAGCAATCTGGATACACCACCATCTAATACGAGGGCGAATCCCTACGTCTTGCTGCCTCGGCTCGTGGCTGTCAAAGTCCGAATCACTCAGTTGCTCGCGGTTCAGACTCAGGCTCCGATGTGACTGCATCAGCTTGAGCGCCTGGTCGAATCGAAGGCTGTTTAGTCGACAAAGCCAGAGACACGGCAATTTCTTTGGCCATATCCGTTCGACGCACTACAGTCCTTTGAACCCTGGTCGATTCCATCCGTCAGCTACTTTCAATCGAGAGTCGGCAAAGGTACTCACGCAGGCTTCCTGTTCACAGCTCCAATCCCCGTGATGAACTCAAGCATCACATAGGCGGACGAGCTGAGGGCTGTCGCTTCTGTTTCCGTTCTTGCAGAATATGCACCTTGGTCAGCCAGGATGTTTCCTTGGACCCGATTTCTAGGTACCCAGTGCAATTCCAACTCTACACGAGCTGTGGAGAGCCCCTCGATTCTCAACTTGACTGCCTGATCCAATAATTGTTGCGCATCATGCTTCAGGCCTGTAAACTGTGCAGCCTTCTTGGTGCGAGTTCCCTTCTCTCTGGCCATTCTCCGTGTTTCTCTCGATAAAGTATACAACGCGGCCTGACTATCGCTGAATATCTCGACTGCGCGCAAAGCAGATGTGGTTGAGCCTTGTAAAGCGAACTGCAGTGCACAGTCAAGGGCATAATATATGGCATAAAGCTCCCCCATCTCAGCAGTAATGTGAGTCCCAGACTTCCTTGTCAGTATTCGTACCCAAGTATGGCCATATTGGAACGCTACAGCGCAGCCAGAGCGTTGACCTCCTCTCGATGCATCTGTCCAAAAGATCAATCGGGAGCTGTCGCTGTGGCTATTACTGGATAGGTATGCTCGGTTCAGGGCCCTCTCGCGCGACTGGATAGTGATCTCAGCCAGAGGTCCAAGTCGGAATGTCTTTTTGGTGTCGTTCCTGGATTTGCTCAACGCCTTTGCTCTTGTCTTCTCATTTCTCGAGTCGATCCTAGACACAGTATTATCCTTAGAGTTGGTCCATGGCGCTTCGTCGGCTGTAGAAAGGGAAGTCGATGTTTGTTGGGAAATATCTTCGCTCCAGGCGTGACATGCTGCAGCCCAGGCTCTTTCAGATCTGTCAAACAGATTCTGTGCCTTGGCGAAGAAGATCGAAATGGTCTCTTTGAAGAACATCAATAAAAGAGTCTGTGAAGCATGAGGCCCGAAGACCGATAGTGAAGAGTCTAACTGGTAGGTATCCCGGGTATAGTGTGTGAGAAAGAGTGAGATCGTAGTTGTTTAGGAAAGTGCAGGTGTGGCTTGTGAGCTCATGGAGAAGGGAAAGAAGGAAGGAAGTTAGCCATGTTTTGGGCAGGTTCATCCATCCCTCACTCGCAGTGTCACATCACCCACCAACTTGAAGCTGGAAGGCGCAAATGATTGCACTGTCAGGCACTGCCTCTAATTATAGGCCACAAACGCTAGATCCAAAGCAGCTTTAATCTAGTCGTATCATGTATAAAAGGCGATTCTATCTCTATGATCTAACAACTTAGTACCCAGCCTAGCCAGCTCATATGTGGCTCTTCAAAGTCTGGAGTCATTGGGGTTGTATGTGGCGTAGCTAGGAGTTTCAGTCAGCAAACCAAGGACAGGTTTAGCCACAGGCTGTATGAACTTACTCGGTATATCCCTCTTCATTCTGTGTGTAGAAGAGTGATCGGTCGTACTTTGTCAAGGGCCAGCCATTCTCGATACGAGCGGGGAGATCAGGGTTCGCTTCTCCAGAGTCAGCATGCAGTAACAACAACCATGTATACAATCAAGCACGTACGAATAAAGTATCTCCCAAATGCCACGAGATCATCCGTTTCTTCTGCGTGCTTCACGGCCGTCTCAGGTACAAACCCTCCTGCAGCGATGAGTTTGACCCCGGCGCTGTTAAGAACCTCTCGGATAGGAGCCAGGGTATCACTAGCTCGTCGCAGGTGCTCAGGCGTGTCCTGCGATCCATCGGCACGGGGTTCGACGGCATGTACAAAGGCAATAGACGGCTGCGCCTTGACAATGGCCTCTGTCCAGGGAAGAAAGAGGGCCAAGGGCTCGTCCTCACGCATACCCTGAAAGCGGGAGAAGGGTGACATACGAATGCCGACACGTTCAGGGCCGATGGCATCACTCACTGCGTTGAGGACTCTCAGAGGGAAACGGAACCGGTTCTCGAGACTTCCTCCATACGAGTCTGTACGATCGTTGGAGTTTGTTTGCAACTAACAACATGTCAGAATTGTCCATGTCGGAATAGGGAGGTTGTACTTACGAACTGGTCGATGAGCTATATGCAGACCAAGTGTCAGCCGACAAGTTTATCCTCAAGGTCCCGGCTGTACTCTACTCACATATCCATTGGCACCATGAATTTCGACTCCGTCGAAGCCGGCCTCGATGGCATTCAGGGCGGCTTGTCGATAGTGTCCAACGAACCGATCGATGTCAGACTCGGTCAAGACACTGAAGTTGGCCGGTGGATCAGATGATGCCGCGCCTGTCGCAATAAACGGCTTGGAACCTGCACTCCACACAGTAGACACAATCTTTGGGTTTGCGACTCGTCTACCAACATAGTTAGCTTTCTTGATTTCTTGTGATAGGCCATTAACGGAAGGCCTGCGGCTGCTGAGTGGCGTACCCTAGAGCCCAAAGTTGACAGAATATGTAAGCTCCTTTGGCGTGAACTGCGTCCGTGATCTGTTTCCAAGCCCCCATCTGCTGTTTTGAGTAGAGTCCTATCGTCTGGTCAGCTAGGAAACGTCACAACGCTGATGCCGACCGAGGCACATACCGGGAACATGCGACATGCCGCCCGCTTCTTCGGCGATGAAAGTCCCCTCAGAAATGAGCAGGCCACCCGCTGTCATTAACTCATGTCAGCATTTTGAACAAGCAGCAGACCCAAGACTAGTATTTCAGAGCTACTGATAGACCTACGTGAGGATCTTTGAGCATAGTACTCGGCTGCAAAGCCCGCCGGAACAGCGGTATCTCGATCCGCACGCCTCCGAGTCAAGGGTGCCAGCACAACTCGGTGTTGGAGATCAAGGGCACCGACTTTGATCCCCTCAAACAGCTTGGTTGTCTTTGACACAGTCATATTATAATTCTTGCGGTGGTTTATGGGTTGTATGTTGTTGATGGAGGTAGACCGGTCACGGATATACCGTACTATTAGTTTGGAGGTCCTGGTTGGAAAGCCGAGTTAGGAGGGGTATTAGCGAGTTGTTCAATTCCGCACCTCTGTCGGCTTAAGAGATAACACTCCGAGCTCAAGATCTAAAGTTTACTAATTCCGGAATAGCAGACGACTTGAGCTGGTAGATAACCACAATAGCCGCACGAACAGTTGCATATCTTGCAGCTAAAATTGCGTGATAGGGTAGTCTGTCTGATGTAACTAGGAATCAACAGCCGTGCCTCGGCTGACAAATTGGAATTGTGATCCTGCATCCAAAGCACGATAATAAGTTCAATTAACGTATCAGTTGTTCTTGACGTGTCTATAGCGATTACCACAAACCCGAGAAATCATATACTGTCTTGATTAAGTGGTCTGAAGTACACGGGCAAGACAAGAGCTCAAGTGTATACATATAGCAAGCGAAGTCGCTTGTCAGAAAAATCATCGTGGCATTTGGAATACACCAACAGTGGAGAGTACCGCATCGTGCAGGATACTAGAGCCCTATGTGTATTCGACATAGCAAAATCCTGCGTTGCGGCTTGCGGCTGTATTCCAATATCTGGAGCATTTGATCTGCTGTCCTCCACCGAGCGGTGTCCGAAGCGAACTTCACGGAGTTCAACGGCGGCCGGCCCCACCATGGCCGGCTCCCTCGACCTAACTAGAGGATGCCTATCATCATTGAATGTAAGTTAATAAAGTGCGGTCAAGAACGGATACGTTCAACATGCCGCGTTTCTGATCCGTGCCCTCTAAATGTTAGCGGGCGGGAAAAGGACCTCATCTCCTCTTCAACTACCGGGACCTCTTGTGCCCCTTGTGCCCACCTTACGGTAGGCCAACCGTCTGCTGTAACGGTCTACCGATGGCAGCTCATACCAGAATCCTACCGTTCGTTCTGTTCGTCGACCGCACAGTGTCCCTGGTCCGAGATGAAACGCACTTATCGGAGCAACAGGGGACCCATGGCGGATGGGAAATTACATCTGCAGGAACCCGAGTCTGTACGGGGTACTAACAGTTCTGAACTACTCTTGACTGTCGACAACTCTATCATAATTACTCCGTAGTTGTGCAATGTTATTCTAGTAGTAGTTTGTAGTAGCGTGGTGTGACTTGCACCAGTCAAGAAAAATGGCCTCAAAGACACCAAGTTAACCCGCTCCAAGAAGTTTGATAAGGCGGATAACCAAGCAAGAGAACAACCATCTGCCTCATAAGAGGTAGCTGCTTACACATTGAACATTAAGCGCCGCTCATCAAGTTGTGAAACATGCACTCGCGATCACGATGATAAGCGTACGCACATTCCCGGCATCGGTCTGCTGCCAATCCCCTTGGCTGTGCGAAGGCTACAATTGCGTACCGGATCCACTTTTAACTCCGCTTTGTAGTGTGACGTCGATGAACATATCCGTGTAGTATTATCAAACAATTATCGCGAAAAACACAGCCAAATATCAATAATTCAGTTTCAATATTCTGACGAGAGACCAATGCCTACATCAATCAAGCAATGGTCTGTTGACCGCAGCACCTATATACCTAAGATTCCATTGGATTCATAATGAGGCTATAATTCAGCCTCATATCGGTACCTGATGTAAGGTTGCATTATATACTGTGAGGAAATTCTGGTACTTCTACCGTAGGCTAGATTGAGTGGGAAACTAAGTACTGAATTTAGTCTCTTATCTGATTTGATCAGCAGGCCAGAAAACGTCCCTAATTGGTGCGGAGCCTCGGAACGGTACCCGATTGTAGCCTTCGCACAGCCAAGGGGATACTACGTACGTACTCCGTACTCCGTAGTAAGACGACCGACAAACAAACCATTCTCCATTTTCCCCGCTAGAACAGGCAAGTAAAACCATAATCAGGTTCCTGGCGAAACACGCGAGGACGGCTGGGGTCGCGATGTTACGCTGCGCGGTGGTGACATACTGTCGACTTCGTACTCCGTACAGGAGTGAAACAAGGACATCCCCAGACCTCGTCGTCGTCGTCAAGAGAGCCACAAGCATACAGCAACGTAGTAGCTGTGACGGATTGTGTTGAAAGAAGACAAGCTAACGTCAATTATGTCGTAGATTCAACCCGCGGTGTAATAGGGCGATCAAAGGTGAAGTGAGAAACGAGCTGGAGCTTGGACGTTGTCTCAGCTAGTCACTTTTCGGAATCGATAGTTCACAACCATGGCCAATATTTGGTGTACGGGGTACGTACTCCGTACAACGGCCCATAACGTTAGTTGCATCCGGTTCCGCAGGTTCATAAACTGTACAACTGCGGTGATTGTGTGTCTCTTGCTTGTGTGTACGGAGTATTTGTGTATGCATATTGCGCCAACACCGGCTTGACCGCCAGAGAAAGAGCGACGGCAGTCGAGAAAAACCCGGATTATTTTATGCAGTTCTGCGGTAGAGACGCAAGGAGGTCGAAATAGAACCAACAACGGGTTTGTGAGATATGATGGGAGCAGAGTCTCGGACGTCTTTTGCTAGCCTCCAGTGCACGTGGAAGCCAACACCATTGGAGCATGTTGTTGTGCGAGCAACTTTGATGCGAGGGGGAGGACAGAGGTGAAGTCATGCAGGATGGTGGTGGGTTTAAAAAACATACTCCGTGGATATGGATAGATATCTTAGCCTAGCATTTCCATCATGACGAGTAGTTGAACTTGAAGGGCAATGTGCACCTTTGCAAAACCTTTCCAGTTTGCGTCTGTCTTTGTGTTTCAATTATGAGGTGGTATTATTGTGTCAGGAGAGATTGATTGAGATCTAACTAGGATAATGGAGCCGACTTGGGTTGGTGCAAAACGTGGTATTGGCCTCCAGTTCTGGCCTTGGAGTGGAGTGGAGTTGGCGAGAGACGTTTCTTTTAGTGGTGGATGAGCACGCTTGGCGCTAGAAGCAGGCCTAGCGGCTTAACTAGATCGTCCTCCCCCCTGGCCAGCATCCGCTTCATCCCTGTTCCCCAAGATTAAAGGCTCCTAAAAGGCAAAGTATTCTTTCTACTAACTAAGTATTAGAGCGGTACATAATAGAAAGGCCGCTGTGATAAGCCGGGCCCTGGTCCATGCCCTTTTTGGCTTAGATCGAACCGGTGCACCCTGGCCATCACCATTTCCCTCTCTCGGTGCGGTCCCGTCATGGGGTCCAAACACCAGACGTCGCCAACTTTGACCATCCTTGGGTTCCTCACTCTTCTCCCATCCCTGACTTTTGCACCCGCTGCTCTCTTCTCTCTTCCGCGCACGCGTTGCCTTGATCTCGCGCGCACCCTGGGTTTTATCGCTTCAAGGTTCCATCTCAGGCGGTAGCCAGTCCAGTGGCTCTAACCATCCACTACCACCCCCTAACCTAATACTACCCTGACCCGAGGAACTGTGTACCTGCGCTCCCTCCTGGCTTTTTCCATTTCTCTGGAGCCTCTTTCTCGTCTATTGTTTCTTCTTCTTCTTCTTCCCCCCTTCCCCCCCCATCTGTGCCCAGTCAGCGTGCGTCTCGTCCGTCGCCTGGCTCCTCTCAACTGCACGTTCGCTCAAGCAACTCGAACCCCCCAACGACAATCGAAAGGAACGAGCTGGCAAGCTCGTTCTCCCACGGGGCCGCTTCTCGAGTACCACCTTCTTTTGATACTCTCTGATTCAACGACGCTCTCTCTTCCCTCGCGGAATTAATTGTAATCTAATCCTTCACCAACTTGTACCGATCGTTTCCTCGTGTATCAAGAGCTCAACATCGCCCTGCCACATTTCGAGCTCTAAATTACACTAATCACACATTCACTCGTTTGCTCAGGAGAGCAGTTTTTGGTTACGACTATCAATCGCCCGACATCTCTGTGGGCAACCTTCTTTACGACTCAAAGGCCGACCTCGCCTTGACTTTGTGAAACCGCGCAACAGCATCCACAGTGAACCTATTCCATCTCGAGACCCCCCGATCATCATGACCTAAGTGTTTTCACGATTCAACACTTGCCGAGTTTCCGCCTTCACCTGTTGAACTTGGCCGAATCTTGCTCAAACGCTTCAAATGGACGCGCCCAATCGTTCTGTGGCCCCCCGGCGGGCTCGAAAACCATCGCGTCAGATTCTCAGTACAAGGAATCTCGTGCTCGGTTTACTTTCTACTTCACCAATGCTGGTGTCAGCTCAGAATTCGAATGACTGCATTTCGCTAAAGGGCTCAAAGGCTTGCCCAGCTTTTGAGTCGGCGTCCGTCTCCGTCGATGATGCCTTGATAGAATATTTGTGAGTTGATACCTTGGAAGTATTCAAACGTCAGGTCTAATCCCAGTATAGCCCATTCCTGCAATATGTGTCAGACAGGGCTTCCTTCGACAACCAGCTGTTCAGCTACATTAAAACGAATCATGTGCAGCAAAAGTAAGCTCAACGGTCCAGCTCAGTAGGACAGACTGCTCACCACTGTATTAGATATCAATCCGAGTTCGGTTGCAGCAACATCGATTTCAAAGATACAGGCGACTTGTACGCTCGCTTTACAACGACAGTATTCTGCAATGCCATCGTCCAAAACTCGATTGGCGCTTGTGGGCTCTCGGAAGACCAGTCCCGACCCCTCTGCGCCGACAGCTGCGCTGAATACGCCCAAAGCGAGGCTTATGTGACATCAGATGACGACCTTTGTTCTAACCCATCCGCTGATCTGCTCAAGCTGATCAGGGCCGATTTCACGAACTGTGCCCTTCCTGATGGTTCTCTTGATAGCGCAGACTGCATCCCTGGTATCGAAAACGAATCACAGAACTGCGGCTATGGTAACAGCACCGTAGGTCTGTGTTCTTACTGTGGTTCAGGTGGCCTGAACTCAACTGATACTTGCTGCTACAACTCGAATGCCGAAGCGCGCTGCAAAGATGTTGATCTACCTTCATTGACTGCCACCATGAGCTTCTCACGGACATTGCCTACCGCTACATCGACCGGTACCAGTGCTACCGGCAACGACGACGAAGCCGACAACGAAGCCGACAACAGCGACGATGAAGACGGTGGCAGCGACGGGCTGAGCGGCGGGGCGATTGCCGGCATTGTCATCGGAATTCTTGCGGCTTTGGGTTTGCTGGCTTTGGCTCTGTTCTTCTGTCTCCGGAGGCGCAGAAGACCAAGCAGCCCCAAGGGCAGCATCTTCAACCAGCCTTCACCTGCCAGACAAGGTCGCGGTATGACTCAGACAACAATACCAGCAACAACGACGGTGAATGCTGCGCCTCAGGGATACGAGGTCCTCCCAGGTGGACGCATAGCACGCATGTCTGCTCTAGAAGGTCATTCTGGCGACTCTCCCTCTCATCACCGCGATACCTCATCAACCACCGGAGGTCTAGGGCCAGCAGGGGGGTATCGACAGAGGGGAATCGAGAACTCATCATCGGATGAGTTCGGCGAGAGCCCAGAGTCCAATAACCGCGCTGGAATTCTCCGACCGCCACCTACTAAGCCCAGGCGGAATGGCTCACTTTCGAGTAGCTCAGCGCTAGGAAGCTCTGTACCCCAGTCTCCCTCTAGTGCAGGAGGATTCTCGTCACCACAAGGAATGACTAGTCAACAGTCAGAACAGCTTCCTTTCTTCAAAGATTACTACTCTCAGGACGACATCCACCCCGGTGACCGGGTTGCTGTCCTCTGGGCGTACCAGCCCCGGGCGACAGATGAGTTCTCTCTGGAACGTGGAGATATGCTCAAAGTTGTTGGAATCTGGGACGACGGCTGGGCGACAGGAATATTACTCACAGAACGAGCGGAGGAATGGGAAGTGCGCCGGCAAGCTCAGCGGGACAGTGGCGTTTCCAATGCATCAGGCCGCCGCGACAGCTCACCTGTGGCAGAGGGCGAGATCAAAGCATTCCCCCTGGTCTGCATCTGCCGTCCCGAGCACTGGAGGAAGACAATCGAGGGTGACGGATCCACCGAGTCTGGTTCTAATGGCTTCAACACTCATTCGCCTCTGTCATGATCTTGATTCAAACAAGAAGTCTCTACTCTTGCATACGGCATGCGGAGGTACATATTATCGGCGGTTGGCTTCGGCGTTCTGGTCCTAGGCGTTTTGGGCATCGACAAACACAGCAGTACTATTATTCGATATCCGCGTTCGCCCATCATTTTCGAATCATCGGCAGCCCCTGGAAATGCCTGTTCTTGGCAGTGGATTCGATCCGCGGCATGCCGTTTATCTGCTCGTAAAACTCAATATGCCAAGCCCTCGGGACTTACATTCACTTCTTACACTCATTCATATACCCGGTGTAAACCACCAATGATCTTTTTATTTCGAATGCCGCGGATATTGTGGACCCGATAATGGTGTAATCAGGACTTCAAGTGCCTGTCTGAGCTGGCCGAGGAGGAAGCGGCAGTTGGGAGGAGACGAGGGTTCAGTGGAGGCCAGTCTCGAAGGATTACAGCCATTGCCTTTATTACGTTTCAAGACCTCTGACGATGATGTTAGATAAAGCATTAACTATTATAGAGCACATACAGTGCCAGGCGAGTCTAGTGCCTGGTGGTTTATTTAGCGAGAATTACTAGCAATGCTTAGATGTACTGAAGCGTGTGTTGCCCAAGTTGACGATCAGTGATGTTGAATGCCATCATCTATCTCCATTTAAAGTAACTAACTAAGTTAACACCTCAAGTTGTCTCAAGTTAAGTCGATCGATCCGCGTGCCGCAGTGGAGTTGAAGCAGCAGAGACACGGCCCCACCGCGGGGTGATAACGTTAGGTCCCGTCTTGATTCTTCATTCCTCGCTGATGAGGGGCACTTGACTCTAGTTTCACAACTACATACCACTACAGAGTAGACTACGTAGTGTAATCCGAAGTGCTCAGTACAGACTCTAGTATCTCACCATGGCCGACGTCAAGGCAAATGCAGAGGCCCTGGTGCCCAAGTTCAAGCTCGATCGCGTCCTCAACCAAGGTATGTTACGCTGCGGTACTCGAAAGCTCCTGTAGCAGTTCGCTAAGAAGAACCCCCTAGATCAAGCCGGTCGTCGCATCTCGCTCTACGGATCAATCGACGACAAGCCGGCTCTTCTTGTCCTGGAGCGTGCTCCCTTCCCATCGTCGCAGCCCTACCTCGCCGGCGTGGCCGCCCAACTCGCGCGGGTGCAGAACCTGGGCGCGAATGACATCTACCACTGGTACATGGCACTCAGCGGTGACCAGGCCGCAAACGCCGACCAGGCCGACTTCTTTGCCGACCTCAAGATCAACCTCATCTACCCGTGCACGGAGACGCATGTGAAAAAGTACAGCACGCAGGGTGTGCGGTTCGTGACGGAGACGCCCGAGATCTACAGGGATCACATCCGGCCATACATGCTCAGCAAGCGAGAAGAAGGGCGACTCAACTGGGTATTTAACATTATCGAAGGGCGTAAGGAGGTTGAGGACGTTATTTACAGGACAAAACTGGGCGAGGCGGGCGACGAGGGCTTCCTCATGCTGCCCGACCTCAACTGGGACCGCAAGACGCTCGACGCGCTCCATCTGCTAGCGCTAGTCGAGCGGCGGGACATTTGGTCGCTGCGTGACCTCCGCAAGAAGCACATTCCCTGGCTGCAGCACATGAAGGCGCGGCTCATCGACGCGACCGTCCAAACGTATCCGTCCATCGAGCCAGACCAGCTCAAACTCTATGTGCACTACCAGCCCACCTACTACCACTTCCACATCCATGTCGTTCATGTCGTGCTCGAGGCAGGGGGGACGCAGGCGACGGGCAAGGCGGTCGGGCTGGAGAGCATAATGGAGACGCTGGGCGCCATGGCGGGCGACAACGAGGTGGGCATGGATGGCATCGCAATGAGCTATACGCTAGGAGAGGCGAGTGAGGTATGGACAGAGATCTTTGCGCCACTCAAGACTGCCGGCGCAGCTTCTCGATCGCAATGACAAGGTCATTAACGCCGGGACCGTTGGGGCAGTCGGACCACTCGCCACCGTCCCGGATACAGTAGATCTTGCCGTCGAGTCGGATGGTACAGCTCTTGGTTACCCCGGCCTGATAGAAATTAGCATGCTGCTTGTTTTGCACCCATCTCCCAAAAGACCTACATCTGCTGTTCTTTGAATGCTGTTGCGCAAGAGGCTCAAGCCATGGCCTCCATCGTCCTTGACAGCGCAGTCGTTTAGTTTCTGGAAGTCGATGGCGTGCTCGAGGGCGCAGTCTTCGATCAGAGAGCGATCGGGGATGTTCTCGTAGTCGCGAGTCAGGCACATGATGAAGCCAAGGTTGATCTTGGGGTCGGGGTAGAGCTCGCGGGCGCAGAGCTCGATGATGTTGCCCATGCACTCGGAAGGGCCGTGTAAGCAGTCAACACCATCGTTGGAGGTCGGCCTAGGAGAACGAGAAACGTTAGTTTATCTGCTGGGCTTGGTGCTTGCAAAGGAAATGGGGTATCATACCGGCCGATGTAAGATAGAGTAAAGTTGACCTTGTCATAGACGCGCTGCATGACTGGCAATATCAGCTCGCGCAGAGCATCCTAAGAGGTGATGAGCATTTTCTTGTAAGTGTGTGTACTTAAGTAGATATTTACCCTGGTGTCAGGACATTTGCTGATGATGTGGGCCTCAAGAGGCACCAGCTTAACTTCGGTGGTGATAATATCGGCGGTAGTTCCAGTGAGGGGATCGGCAACTGGAACGTCAAGATCGAGGGACGCTGGGAGGGAGAATGGTTGCCACAGCCAGAAGGTGTAGAGGGCAGTTATGACGAAGAGGATGGTGACGATCGGCCGAGTACGACGGAGAGGACGGACTGGAGACATGGCTCGTTGCGGGTTTCGTTTCTCATCCATTGTAACGGGGATTTGATGATGAAGATTGTTGCGATGACTCTCTTGGTGGAGAGGCCGGGGGGGATGTGGAGGAGATGTCGTTATGGCAGCAGCTGAAGCGCGTCATGCGGCAGGATGGTTAATCCGAGTTGACGTGCTCGGCAACCCAACGCTTTGAGCTGGGTTACTTTTCTGAGTTGCGGATAGTAACGTTATAACTTACCAGTTAAACGGCCCATTCAAAGGTGAAACAGCATAACCAGGCAGTTTAATTACCGAATTCACTTCACATCACAGCATCCATGGGTTGAATGCTTGCTCACTGACTCTGACGCGCATGGATGCATGTCACCGCCCGTGCTGTTTCGGCTCGTACTGTAGCGTCCCGGGCCCCCTGTAAGCGCGCTGTAAGCCCCACGGGTCCCTTCTGCAGTTTCCACGTTTCAGGGCAATGCTCGCTCGTTGTACGGACTTAGTACAGCGGGGCATGGTCGCTGCGAGATGGAAGCAGACCGACCGACGCATTGATTGATTGATGGAAAGATTAGAGATGTGCTTCCTCCACTGTAATAGGATCTTGCTTGCAACTGATATAACGTTACTTGATGGTGCTGTTAATCGTCAACGGCTTGATATTTTGTTCTTTTTTCTTTCTTTTAGTAGTGTCGGGTTGTTGCTGCGTCAGTGCGCAGCGGCTTCCTCATTCACGCTTCCCAGCCTTAGATCGACCGCTTATTAACTGGCCAAGATTGCTTCATCATTCTATCAACTACACCACGCGGCTGATCTGCCCACGTATAAAGAGTCCTTAACGAGCCCTGCCACGGTATCTTGACTCAAAATCTAAGGTCGCTTCAGCCTGATATCAGCCCTAAAACGATACATCAATGTGACAATGCCCTAGGTCTAGGGCTATTTTACATCTCAGCTTGATCCCCGTCCAAACACCAAACTTCACGCTCAACATGACTACCTCCTCCATTGACCAGTTTCTGGAACCGCTCTCGGTTGACCTGGATAAAGTTGACTCGCTTTCTCGGCGGTTTCTCACGACCTTTGAAAAGCTTGCTGCCGACTCGGAGAACCAATTTCTCCCCACTCCCATCTCTGAGGCTATTCTACGACCAGAGGCCGAGAGAGCTCAAGGATGGTAAGTCTTGTCCCTTTCCTATCACTAGAAACTCTTCGATATGACCAGACTGGAATCTTAGACTGACACACGACCTTAGTCATCTGGCCATAGACATGTTAGTCATGAAACCACTTCCCCCTTTGTCTCAACTAGAGCTGACTTGGAAGCAGAGGCGGCACGAATTTGAGAGTGGGTTTCGTCAAACTCGATAGCGATAGTGGAAACGGCGACAGTGTCATCAATGGATCTGACGTTCACTGTGAGCCTCCCAGACATGTTCAGCGGGTATTGGAAAGGTCATGGCCTATCGATGAGCATCTAAAGAACGAAAACGCCGACAGCCTCTTCCTCTGGATCGGCCAGTGCATTGCCGAGGTTGTCCACGACGGCTGCGAGATGTTGTACCTACCACTCGACCAGACAATGTCGCTGGGCGTTACGTTCAGCTTTCCTATGGTTCAGCATTCACTCTCAGAGGCTACCCTCATGTCCATGGGCAAGGGGTTCGCCATCTCTTCTGACTTGGATTTGGGCGACCGCCTTACCGATGGGTACAACCGCGCAAAGTCCCCCGAGTTGCCACCCATTCAAGTCAAGGCTATCGCAAACGACTCCGTGTCAACCCTCGTATCCTTTATTTTCAATTTTGACGGAGCCACAAACCGACGAGCCGCAATGGGTCTGATCTTGGGCACAGGATGCAACGCAACGATTCCCTTGAAACTGAGCCAACTCCATCCGAATAAGCGCCCCCAGAGCGTTGTTGCACGTCCAGAAGAGCAAGCAGAGAGCGTCAAGATTGCCATCAACACCGAATGGAGCATCAACGGAACTGCACCTCCTCTTGACGAGGTGGGGTTGGTGAGTCAATGGGACAAGGTGCTGGACTCGCAGAACGAGTTGCCCGGCTTCCAGCCGCTGGAATACATGACTGCAGGGCGATACTTGGGCGAGCTTGGACGCATCATGCTGGTCGACTACATGACGAAACACGTGGGGATTGCTGCGGAATCGTTGCCTGCAAAGCTGCTGCAAAGGCACGGTCTGACAACAACGTTCTTGAGTCACTTCAGGCCCCTCCGTCCATCGGTGCTCCTCTCAGCCCTCCAAGAGGAATTCCCCGAATCGTCAGGCTCGCCATCATTCGCTTGGACCGAGGAGCTGGCTGGCTCCCTGTACCTAATTGCCAAGGCAATTGAGGTCCGCGCAGCTGGCATTGTAGCCGCGGCGACGTTGGCTTTGTTGACATTGGCTGGGGAAGTCCCCCAAGACAGGTCGAGTGGGTTGAACCAGGATATCGAAATCGGGGTTGGTTACACGGGCGGATGCATCGTGCACTTTCAAGATTACCTGAAGGACTGCCAGGCGTTCCTGGACCAGTTGATGCAAAAGCGGTTCGGAGATCAAAGCCCCCTGCGAGTGGTACTGAGCCCGTGTCACGACGGCGGTGTTACGGGAGCTGGCATCCTCGTGGCGGCAACTTCATGGAGCAAGACGATAGAGAAGTGAGGGTGGCTGGGTTGGGTTACATTCGTGACTTACATGGGGGCGGCTGGTCCGCTTCGGCAATGAAAGAGCACATGATCGGCAGCTCGGGTTGGTGGGGGAGACGAGACAAGACGAGACGAGACAAGACGAGGGAATGAGACTCAAGATGGTGAGCATTGATATTGATTTAGCTTACACGGAGTAGAGACAGGAAAGAGAGCTAGTCTCGCTACTCTACTCCGTATCTTGTAGTTAGATGACTGAAGGTGTCTCTCTCTGCCTTCATACAAGCACAACGCCCATGATTGAAACATCGAATGAGTCTCAACCACCGGCTGAGTCATCATTCGATGCACAACAGAGTTATCCTAGAAAGATGCCGTAGCCTGAAGCTTGCCGAGTCCGAGTATCGCGCCGAAAGAGAAGAGTCGCGGGTTGGTTTGCGGGGCAGGCGCCTAACTACGTTAATTAATTGCTGCAGAGTCTGCGATCACGACAACGGCCAGTGACTCCACCCCCAGCGCCCTCCTAAGCCTATTTCGTCGTTTCCCATCTCTCTATTCTTCTCCTGCTTTTCTCTCTCTCTTTCTTTCTCTTTCTCTTCTCCCTCATTCTTCAATTTGGAAGACTTGGAGGAATACATCTGGCACTTCCCAACTTGTATACCTTCAATGTCTGGTAAAAGCTCGAGTCCCCGGGATATGGCGACATCGGAAGCGGGCCGCCTCCCCGTCCCCGTGCCCGTCCCGGTGCCGGTGCGGGCAGAAGAAGGCCCGGGAGTTGACGACGATAGCCAGGAGGACCTTGTTGATCCGAGCGAGTTCGAGGCGTTGTCTCGGTCGTTGACGACGGGCGGTCACTATCTACAGCCCGAGTCGCTCGAGAGTGCCATGCTGCGGCCTTCGGTGTCTAACCCTAACCCTCGAATTCAAGACGACGAGGAAGATGTCGTTGACGAGGACGACGAAGATGACAATTCCGAGGAGCATGAATGGGGAGCTCCCAACGAAGAGTCTCCCCTCATCCATCGCCGCCGTCTCTCATCTGCGGCGCGATCCGTGGCGTCGGTAGCAACAAACGGAACAACGGCCTCTTCGCCCTATCTCAACGGTACCTCGACTACGCGCTTCTGGTTTATCTTCTCGCAGATCCTGGCCGCCTACTTCATATCGTGTTTTGACGGCACCATAATGGCCTCGTCGCACCCGGTCATCACCTCGTACTTCAATGCCTCCAACTCGGCCTCGTGGCTCTCGACTGCCTTCCTGCTCACCTCGTCCGCCTTCCAGCCGCTGCTGGGACGTCTTTCTGACGCTATGGGCCGCAAGCCGCTATTCGTGGGCTGCATGGGTGTGTTCTCTGTGGCGACGGCCTGGTGTGCTCTTGCTGGGAGCATTGAGAGCTTCATCGTGGGGAGAGCGTTCTGTGGACTGGGCGCTGGAGGTGTTATGACGCTGGGGAGTATCATTGTGAGCGATCTGGTGCCGATTGAGTACGTGGTTATCTATCTCCCCTGCTAGAATGATGGCATCGATAACTGGACTGACATCCTCTCTAGAGATCGCGGCGCTTACCAATCCTACATCAACCTGAACTACGGCGTCGCCTCTGCCCTTGGTGCTGCTACCGGAGGCGCAATGGCCGACTACTTTGGCTGGCGATGGGAGTTTGGCGTTCAGGTTCCTCCGCTGCTCCTGTGCATGTGCATCGCCTGGGTGGCCATCCCGGACGACCTGGGCATTCAGGGGGAGAGGAAGGGAATCTGGCAGGCGCTCAAGGAGTTTGACGCGAAAGGATCGCTGCTGCTGACGACCTCGATTACGTTTGTCATTCTGGGTCTGGTAAGTTGTCGTTCTGCAAGATGTATAGTGTTGGAGTTGATACTGACCTTGTGCCCATAGAACCTTGGAGGCAACGTCGTACCGTGTAAGTGATATGAACCTCGTCACTTTTCTTGCGAGTATATACTGACAAGCCACAGGGACACATCCTCTGGTCATTTCCTCGCTCGCCATCTTTGTCGTATTGTTCCCGACATTCCTCTGGGTTGAGTCATGGGTTCACAAACCCATCATGCCTCTGTATCTGATTCGCCATGCCCCTCGAGCCAACCTCATCTTCTCCAACGTCATTGCCGCTCTGCTAGCTAATTCGATTCTGTTCAACATGTAAGTGATGCTCCGTGACAAGTATCAGACTTGGTCACTAACAGCGCATATAGTCCCCTCTACTTCCAGGCCGTTCTCCTCACCAGCGCCACCTCGTCCGGCCTTCGGCTTATCATCCCCACCGTGGCCTCTTCCATCGTCGGCACTTTTGTTGGCTTCGCCGTGACATGGACCGGCCGTCTCAAGTGGCCCGTCCAAAGCGGAACAATCTGTCTCCTAATCGGTACCATCGGCCTCTCCGCCCTGCGCCGTGACCTCCCCTCCACGGTCTACCTCCTTATCCTCCTCCCGTCGTCCATCGGCCAGGGCTTCCAGTTCCCAGGAACCTTCATGGCCATTCTCGCAGCGTCGGCGCAGACTGAGCAAGCCGTCGTCACTAGCACTCTTATGCTGTGGCGCAGCCTCGGCATGGTCCTCGGTGTGGCCAGCAGTAGTCTCGTCGTCCAGAATGCTCTCATTCACTACCTCAATATCTTTGTTCAGGGCGACCGCCGTGACGAGGTGATTCGTCTCGTGAGGGCCTCCGTAGAGGAGGTGCTCAAGCTGGAACCGGAGTACCGTGAGCAGGTTGTTCGAAGCTACGAGGCTGCCCTGCGTCTTACCTTTCTCTGCTGTACCGTGTTGGCGGCTGTCTCGGTTCTCTTGATTATACCTATCAAGCTGCCTCGTCTTGGTGTTAGAAAGCGTAGATCCAGACAGGCTTGATACCTCCAACCCATCGGAGAGAGGGAATGAAAGCAGCCATAAAGTAGATAGAATAGCACCACTTGTATGTGGCAAGCAAGATTGATTGGACTAGACACAATACTGCCATCCTGTTGACTCCTAATTGTACACCGTGATTATAACTCAATGAACCCCATTTACTCCATTTGCCATGAGCCCATCCAGCTCCTCCTTGGCATTCCTATACTCCTCCTGAGCCTCTCTCTCACGACGATTAACAAAGCCCACCTCCTCGCGCAAGGAGTTCAGCCGTCGCTCGAGGGCAACATCTTCTGAAATGGCCAAAGTCTTGAAACCCGCTAGCGCAGCGCGCGCCTTCTCCAGAGCCTCCGCTGCGCCGCCCATCTTGTCGCGTAGCATCTTCTGCCGCTTTTGATAACCTCCGAGATGGAGCGACAGCTTCCTCCCCAGCTTGGCGCCCTCTTCGGCCGTGGCCATGATGGAATCCTGGACAGACTGAGGAACGTTAGTACAGAGTTTCCACCCGAGGTTGTCAAAAAGGTTATCAACTTACATCGAATGCCACCTTCATGGCTGCCCCTTGCTCTTCTTCATTGTCATTGTAACAACCAAGGCCTAGAAGCAGGGAGCTACTTGCACGCGCTTCAAAAGCAGTTTGAATATCTTCAAGCTTAGGGAGGGGCTTCGTCTCCGACATGATCAGGAGGCGAGCCTCGGTGAGAGCATCGTCGTCGATGGGTTGTAGCAGCTGAGGTACCCCGTTGACCTGTCCGCTAGGGAGTGGGTACTTCATCGCATCAGTGGCCATGAGGTTCGCCGACTCCCTGGCAATAAGCGATTCGCCGATGCTCGTGATGCTGTCTGCTTTTTGTAGTAATTCGGAAAGGTCGACACGGACCGGCCTGGGAAGGTTTTTCTGCATAACCTGGGTGCGTCTTCGAAACTCGAGAGCCTCCTCGGCTTCTCGTCTCTCGCGTTCTCGACGATCGCGCTCTGCAGCATCTTCTTCACTCAAGTCTTCAACCTGCATAGCTTCCTTCTCTTCATCGGGGATATCAAACTCCCATTCTGAGTCTTTCGGTTTGGGGAGTGAAGCGAGGCCTGACTTTAACTGATTACGCAGAGCCAAGTCCCGCATCTTGATATCCCGCGGCGTAGCAGAGACCAACGACATACCGTCGTCTTGGTTCAAGGCAAGAGTATCTCGAGGTGTCCGCATGGGGGTCTGCCCAGGTCTACGAGGTGTTGCACCAGCACCGTCCACCCCCCTAAGAGGCGTTGCCATGGGGTTGGGTGTCGAAATCGCCTGTTTCCGAGGGGCAATTCCATCAAAGCCGGTGGAGGATGCGCCTTCATGGAGAGGAGTATTCTCGCCGCCAAGGAGAGCTGACTTGGTATCGTTAAGGGCTCGAATGTTGCGGATTTCGTTGGCGATATGATCCTCTTGCTCGGGTGCTTTTGGTGTTCGGATGGGCGCATTCGAGTTGAGAGTAGAGTAGGTGTTGACAAGTCCTCGAGTGGCGTCGTTCTCGCTCTCCTTGGCCCTCAGATTGGCTGCTTCGCCTACCTTGCCCATCTTCACGATATCTTCCAGCTCGCCCTCGCTGACCTGAGGTGACGGCAGAACCAGCGAGCGTCGCTTACTGCTCTGCTCAGCCTCTCGGATCTTCTGAAGTTGGCCGGCCTTCAAAGCGGCCTTGTAGGACTCGGATGCGCCATCCTTGTCATTCTTTCTTCGCTTTCGGTCGTTATCCTCCTCACCCTCGCCCTTGCGCTTGTTGGCGAGCTGTTGCTTCCTAGGATCAAAGGCTTCGCGTAGGGCCTCGTTCCGTACCATCTCATCTGACGTGTCGTAGAAACCAGGGAGGGCCTTTCTCTCGAACGGTATGTCGGCATTGTAGTCCATTTCACCCTGCTTCCGGGTTGTGATCTTGATGTTGATGCCGGCCGTCTTGAGCTCTCGTCTCTTCTGCAGAGCGGCAAGACGGCGAGATTCCTCTTGCTGACGCTCTCGCGCCTTTCGCTTGGCCTTTTTACCTTGTGTGTTCGCCAAACGGGCACGAGCCTCACTCAGCATTTCCTTCTCATCTTCGTCGAGATCGATCGTGTCGGGGCGCGCGGGCTTTGTCTCTGGGTCGGGGTCCAGCTCGCCGGGACGTAGCCGCCTCACATCGTCGGCGCTAGGTGCCTGTGTCTCGGCGCCCTCGGGGCCCATCAGACCAAGGCTGGAAGACTCTCGTGATTCGGCTTCATCGAGGAGCTTCTGGTATCGTTCAAGACACTGGTTCGCGGTTCGGCCGACAATAGGAGCAATGGTGCGCCACTGAGTGGGCATGATTTTGGCGAGATGCAATAGCTTCTCATCTTCCTCCTTGCTCCATTCGATCTTCTTGATGCTAGGGTCGAGCCATTCGTTCCAACGGGCCTTGCACTGCTTGGGAGTCTTGCGCGCAAGCAGCGACGAGACACGAGCCCATTGATTGAGGCCATATTTGGAGACGGAGGCCTTGAGGATTTCATCCTCGATGTTGGTCCACACGCCTCCTTTGACGACGGGCATCACGACGGTGTTTTCTGGGGTCGCGTTGTGTGAGGCTGAAGCTGATGGAGCCTTGTCCAAGCTGCGAAACACGCTTCTTGAAAATACTTATTCAAGGAGTGCATCGCATCGCGCTTTGGAGATGCTGAGTCACGGGTGTGTGGGTTGTGATTGGGCCATGCAGAGCTTCCTTGAGCCCCACATTTAGGTATGTAGGTAGGTAGATATCAAAAGCTCAATACGTAGTTATTAACTACGGAGTACAAGAGAACATCTTCGTCTGAAAGAGTGGAATGATAATTACGAGAATGTATCGATGCAGGTCGACTCAATATTTAGAAAATCAAGAAAAAAACAAGCTAGTCACCTTCTATACTATACACTTTGGTTCAAACCCACGGATCTCTACCTCTACTCAAGGACGGGGAAGAGGAGAAACGTGATACTTATGTCTGCCCTGGATTTACAACATGCCATCTTCTCGTTTGTAACCCATTAGTCTAGCTGAGCTCTGTTCAGAGCTTACACTTCAAGGGCCTGTAATCTGTGATGATGCTCTGTCATCTCGACATGCACCAGGTAGGTATCGGCCAAGATCAGGTAAAAAATGATTGAAGTCCATAAGGTCGGATACCATTTTGAAACATGCTGTCATGAGAGTAACAAAAAGTCAACCTTGCTTGATAATGAATTCCATACTCCCTAACTCCGTACTCATCATCATTATCTCCGCACTTTGCATCCTTCATACTGCGGACTTTGGACCGGCATTACAGAGCGCCGAACTCCGACCCTCCCAGCCAACGAGAGGCAAAGTAATTAGCGCGAACGCGCACAGCTGCAGCTTATCAGATAACACTAGCTACTCCATAAGTCAGACACCCCACTTACGGACCACCCCTAGAAACGGACCACCTTTTCACGCCACATAACACTATAACCTTATATATCTCAACCGCGTTTTCTCGCGTAATTGACTAGCTATTATAAATCTAACTTCTATATTGAATTCACTATACCTAAATAGACTGAGGAAAACCTTTAAAAGGCGCTCGATAAGTATAATAGCAGAAAATCTATATGTTATACTGCTAGCCGCTATAGAATACTATAGTTAACCTTTTAAGCTAGAGTTTATAGCTACGCTACACTAAAAGAAGCTTATAAGATATAGCAGAAGCTCTTATTAGTCTAAGAAAAGTATCTATAGGATTAAGTCCTTTTTTAATATAAGCTAAACTGCTTAGTTATATATTAATAGCTTAAGGATTTTATTAGTAAGATAGCTTAATATAATAGCTATTTAGATAGTATTAATAGGAACTAAATAAAAGCCTTTTTAACCTATAACCTAAAGGTTAAGATATTAAAAGGTAAGAGAATTAATATAGAATATTATAAAGGGGTATTAACTAAACTTCTTAAGGTATTTTTTATATTGCTTATAATACCTATAGTAAAGGATATTAAGTAGAAATATTAATATAATATAGATAAAGTAGGTATAATAGAGAGTATTAGATTTAATAGT
>JADDON010000362.1:0-15223 GCA_017140175.1 Fusarium staphyleae
CTTATAGATATGGTCGCCCGTATAGGGGGGGACCCTGGACTATTAATGCGGGCTGGACACTAATTGGCCACCTCTTTGCAACCCTGGTGAGCTATTCCAGAAGGGGTGAGCTCGAGGAGGGGCGCGATCTGTCCGAGGACCTCAACGTCCCCCGAACTTTCACGTCTGCGGATTTCGGGTCTTCTTTGCCATGCGAGGCCGACACGCCCACACAGTGCCAGCGAGGATTACAGTTGAGTTGCTCGGCATGCATCAGCTGGGCATGGATGGGTTTAAAGACCTGGGGGATTTATATAGCACGTTGGTCTCGTTCGTGGGGACTTGTTGGGGTGAATGTCTTGTTATTATCGTCCACTATCATACGCAGGCCAGTGGTTGCTATCTCTGAATAGCATCATGATCTAACTGGAACCATGTCTGAAAGAGCCGGACAAGAAATGAAGTGTTGGGGGTATCGTTGATGGGTAATAAGCGGCTCGCCAAATGCTGCTCTGGCAGACCATTTTCGAGAACCTGAGCCGTGATTAACATAAAAGTCGTGTTTTGATCTCAGAATGTTGAGCAATATCGTGCTCGTGGTGATGATGAGACAAGCCCACGTTCAATCGGTCGTTAGATAATCAAATCCATGATGAAATGGCTCCTAGAGAAGAGCATGTCGTCGTGTTACTTTGTCGTCGTGGTATACGGACCCAAACTCGAGGCCCTCTTGATCTCATCCGAGTCGTTTGAAGCAACAGAAGACTGCTCGGACGCACTGCTCTCAGGAGTAGGAAGCCTGTGGCAAGTACATTGCCGCAGCATGGCCTCGCATCTCTCCAGTCTCTCCAGAAGCTCTTGATTTGCCGTCTGCGCTTCTTTGGAGGAGCGGGCGTGCTGGGAATGCAGACTGTTTTGAGCTTCGAGGGTGAGCCTTTGTATATATATACATATATCCAGAGCCAAAGCCTGAGATTGTGACTCACCTTGATGCAATTCGAGCATGGGGTTTTCCTGTCGCACTTCTTCTTCCTTTGCTGGCATAGAACGCAAGATAACACCCTCTTTCCCGAGGCCTTCTTGGGCTGGTCCGCGTTCATCGAGCATGTCTTGGCTGATGATGCTTGATCGAATCGTTCCGCACGATGAGATACTGTGTCGTTCATTTTCGTATAATGCTCATCAAGAACTGGTATTACTCCTCCGTGTAAGTGCGCAACTTCATGAGCGACGTTGCCTTTAAAAGTTTGGCACTCTGAACTCAATTCTGTGAATATCAACTACCGCTCGATGGTTGTGGACAGGGATGTCACCAGGATCCACAGACGAGTCTCCGAGGTCTCATAGGGTAACAGATCATGCAACGACGCAATGCACGGCTCTGTCAAGGGTTGAAAGTCATTGGAAGCTGTGCAGACTGTGTTGAGGGGAGGGGAAGTTGTGCCACACCCGGGCAGTCGGGCTCAAGCTGCACTCCGAGAGCTCCACTGCGCCGATGGCATGTCCGTAGCAGGAGATATTGGTCCAAGGTGACTTGGACGGATGGTTAGAAGAAGCCGCCTTGCCGCTGTTGCTTTCATGATTACATGCGGTGTTTCGGACGCTGCGGCTTTGCAACGTCCGCTTCTTGACTTCATAAGTCCAGCTCCTCGGCCTCACTGAGCTTGAGTATAGCTTATGGCTAGATCTCGAGCATCACCTGGAGGCTATTTACATCACTCAAGGACAAGTTACCAGTGAATGTACACTTGATCGTTCATCACGACATCTTTACTCTTGTCCGCTTCAAGGCTCAACCTTTGCCAAATAATACACCCAAAGGGTCAGACTCTCTCACGTCTTGATAGAGACATCTTACTCTAGATAGACTAGTACATACCACCCTCAACAATGACATCCAAGACCTTTGACGGCGACCCTGCCAACACCTGGATAGAACCTCCCCTTGAAGACCATGCGGAAACTGGATTGACCACTAATCGAGATCCAAAGACTGAAAATGCTTCATCGATGGGGATTGTACCAGACCCATCGCCGAGAAATGCTTCTTCAGGATCCTCGGAAGCCGATAAGAAACAGCCCAAAGAATCTGGCACTCCAATCCACACTAGCACAGAAGATGAAGAAGAGGACTCCGAGATTGAGAGGAGAGGCAGTATTGTGCGTGACCTGGCACGTCAGTACACACATCAGAGCCAGATATCAACCATCAGCGGGAATCCCTTCTTCGCAGATGACGATGATAGCCCTCTGAACCCGCGGAGCAGCAGGTTCAAAGCCCTAGCCTGGGCGAAATCCGTCGTCAAGATTCTCCACGACAACAACCTCTCTTCTCGCAAGGCCGGAGTGTGCTATCAAAACCTCAGTGTTTTCGGCTACGGCCAGCCTACCGACTACCAGAAGGATGTTGCAAATGTTTGGCTGGACGTAGTCGGCCTCCCCCGACAGCTTTTGGGCTATGGAAAGACACGGATTGACATCCTCCAAGAGTTCGATGGTGTTGTGCGCAGTGGCGAGATGCTGGTGGTCCTAGGCCCTCCTGGGTCTGGTTGCTCGACGTTTCTCAAGACTATTGCTGGAGAGACGAACGGTATTTACGTCAACGACGAGGCCTACTTCAACTATCGAGGTTAGTCATACTCATTGCCATATCACAAGATGGGTTGTCTTGATATTGGTGAGAGTAAACTGACTGTAAACAACAGGAATAACGTCAGAGGAGATGCACTCGCATCATCGTGGTGAGGCCATTTACACGGCCGAAGTCGACGTACACTTCCCCCAGCTCACCGTCGGAGAGACCTTGGCCTTTGCAGCTCGAGCTAGGGCTCCAAGAGATATCCCAGCAGGTATTGATAGGGAGACGTTCGTCGGCCACCTCCGCGATGTTGTCATGGCCATGTTTGGTATCACCCACACAATCAATACCAGGGTAGGAAATGAATACGTACGCGGAGTATCTGGCGGCGAACGCAAGCGTGTTACTATCGCCGAAGCTTCACTCAGCGGTGCCCCTCTTCAATGCTGGGATAACAGCACGAGAGGTCTTGACTCTGCCAACGCCGTGGAATTTTGCAAGACGTTGCGGCTTCAAACTGAGTTATTTGAATCTTCAGCCTTTGTCTCAATCTACCAAGCCCCCCAGGCCGCATACGATATATTCGATAAAGTCCTAGTCCTGTATGAGGGCCGACAGATCTTCTTTGGCCGCGCAAACGAGGCCAAGCAGTTCTTCATCGACCTAGGCTTCGATTGCCCTGCTCGGCAAACCACGCCTGACTTTTTGACTTCTATGACAAGTCCGCAAGAACGGATTGTACGAAAGGGCTTCGAAACTAGGACGCCGAGGACGCCGGATGAGTTTGCTGCTGCGTGGAAAGCTTCGTCGAACTATGCAGAGCTCCAGCGAGATATCGAAGAGTATAAGCAGACCAACCCGATCAACGGCCCAGAGGCAGAACAGTTCAGAGCCATCAAGCGGGCGACCCAGGCAAGGAACCAGCGCAAGGAGAGCCCCTATACTCTGAGCTACTGGCAGCAGACGACGCTGTGTGTCTGGCGAGGGTTCCGAAGGCTTGTAAGTGACCCTACCATCACGGTCTCGCTACTTGTCGGCAATTTCTGCATGGCCCTTATAGTGGGGAGCGTGTTCTACAACCTCGATCAGACGACAGGGAGCTTCTACCAGAGGGGGGCTCTGCTGTTCCTAGCTTGTCTTTCTAATGCGTTCTCGAGCGCTCTCGAGGTGAGACTGAAACAGAGCCATCCTCCATGTAAGCTAGCTAACAGCAGAGAAAGATCCTCACTCTCTATTCACAACGGCCTATTGTCGAGAAGCATAACCGCTATGCTCTCTACCATCCTTCGGCCGAGGCTGTGGCGTCGATGCTCTGTGATTTGCCTTACAAGTTTCTCAATGCATTCACGTACAACCTCACCTTGTATTTCATGACCAACCTGCGGAGAGAACCAGGGCCGTTCTTTTATTTTCTGTTTCTAACCTTTCTCGTGACGCTCTGTATGTCAATGATCTTCCGGACTATAGCGTCTGCCTCGCGGACTCTCTCACAGGCCATGGTCCCCGCGGCTCTTCTCATCCTGGCCCTGGTGACATTCACTGGCTTTGTCATCCAGATCGACTATATGCTCGGCTGGTGTCGGTGGATCAACTACATCAATCCTCTTGGGTACGCTTTCGAATCCCTTATGGTCAACGAGTTCCACAACCGCCAGTTCGAGTGCAATCAGTTTGTCCCTGCGTATCCTGACGCGGCGGCGGAGAACCGCGTCTGCTCGACGGTAGGCTCGGTACAAGGCGTCAGCATGGTCGAAGGGGATGCCTATATCAACTTGTCCTTCAGCTACTACCACGCCCACAAGTGGCGCAACGTGGGGATCGTCATTGCCTTTACTCTCTTCTTCCTTGCCACTTACATGGGCTTCGCCGAGCTTGTCAGCGCCAAGAAGTCAAAGGGCGAGGTGCTCGTGTTCCGTCGAGGCCACAAGCTTGCGGATCTCAGGGAAAAGTCCACAGATGCCGAGTCGAGCCCAGCAGCTGCTGGTCGTATGGTTGTGGCCGAGAAGCAGGGCTATGGAGGGGGGCAGATATCTAACGTTCAACTCTCGAAAAGTATCTTCCACTGGAACAATGTCTGCTACGACGTTCAGATCAAAAGCGAGAAGAGACGGATTCTTGATAATGTGGCTGGCTGGGTCCGGCCTGGAACAATGACGGCTCTCATGGTATGTTCTCACATATGAACCATACGAGATGGATCACTTACAGCGACGCAGGGTGTCTCGGGAGCCGGCAAGACCACGTTGCTTGACTGCCTTGCTGATCGCACGAGCATGGGAGTCATCTCTGGTGAGATCCTAGTCGATGACAGACTACGTGATGCATCCTTCCAGAGAAAGACAGGCTATGTTCAGCAGCAAGACCTCCACCTTTCGACGACAACAGTCCGCGAGGCCCTCAACTTTTCCGCCATCATGCGGCAGCCAAAGAACGTCCCGATCAGAGAAAAGATAGCCTACGTCGACGAGGTCATCAAGATGCTTGATATGCAGGACTATTCCGAGGCTGTCGTGGGAGTTCTCGGCGAGGGGCTAAACGTCGAGCAACGCAAGAGGCTGACCATTGGCGTCGAACTGGCTGCAAAGCCTCCCGTCCTGCTCTTTGTCGACGAGCCGACGTCAGGCCTGGACTCTCAGACTTCATGGGCCATCTTGGACTTGCTGGAGAAGCTTGCCCGCAATGGCCAAGCTATTCTGTGCACCATTCACCAGCCGTCGGCTGTGCTCTTTCAACGGTTCGACCGGCTACTATTCCTAGCGTCCGGTGGCAAAACTGTGTACTTTGGCGATATTGGCCACCACTCCAAGACCATGATCGACTATTTCGAGACCAAGGGAGCAGAGCCTTGCTCAGAAGATGCCAACCCTGCAGAGTGGATGCTGCAGGTCATAGGAGCTGCTCCTGGGTCTGAGACTGAGCTCGATTGGCCTCAGATATGGCGAGATTCTCGGGAATCAGCTGCCGTCCAAGAAGAGCTCAGACAACTATCGCATCATCATCTCGAAAAGACGGCAGAAGACGAGGACGCGCATTCATACGATGAGTTTGCAGCTACTTTCAAAACCCAGCTGTACTACGTGACCCGCCGGGTTTTCGAGCAGTATTGGCGAACACCATCGTATATCTATTGCAAGGCCGCGCTCTGCATTACCGTCTCGCTGTTCATCGGCTTCGCCTTCTATAATGCGCCAAATACGGCCCTGGGCTTGCAGAATCAGATGTTTGCCATCTTCCAGATTCTCACCGTCTTTGGACAGATGGTGCAGCAAACTATGCCGTATTTCGTCGTCCAGAGAGACCTATACGAGGTTAGAGAGCGACCATCAAAGACCTATGGCTGGCAGGCGTTCATCTTGAGCCAGGTCATCGTCGAGATACCTTGGAATGCCCTCATGGCTGCGGCAATGTACTTTTGTTGGTACTATCCCATCGGCTTATACCGCAATGCCGAGCCGTCGGATGCTGTCTCTGAGCGAGGAGCGTTGATGTTCCTCCTCCTTCTGGCCTTTATGCTGTTCACCTGCACCTTCACCGACTTCGTTATCGCCGGCTGCCAGACAGCTGAGACGGGGGGCAACATCGCGAACCTGCTCTTCATGATGTGTCTCATCTTCTGCGGCGTCCTGGCGCCCCCGAGCAGTCTTCCGCGGTTCTGGATGTTCATGTACCGCGTCAGTCCCTTTACATATCTCGTATCTGCGATCCTCTCAGTCGCCGTCGCGAACACGGACGCGGTTTGTGCGCCCAACGAGTACATCAGCTTCCCGCCTCCTTCGGGGGTGTCTTGTGAGGACTACATGAAGCCTTACATGGATACCGCTGGCGGCTATCTTGGCAGTTCTAGTAATAGCAGCGTGTGCACCTTCTGTACTATTGGCGATACTAACCGCTTCCTTGACGCGATGCAGTCTGATTATGCAGAGAGGTGGCGTAACTTTGGGTTGATGTGGGTTTATATAGTGTTCAACGTTGCTGGTGCTCTTGGGCTGTATTGGCTTGCCAGAGTTCCTAAGAAAAGGAAGAAGACGAAGAAGGATTAGGTTAGTTAGGTACTGGATGAGGGTATATCTCCTACGCTCTCTTTTCTTTATCTTTTGATCTTGTTGTTTCCTAACATAGACTCTTGTTAATCAAACCACTAACTACAGATTCTTGAAAAGAGCATGGTTTAGCTCTACCAATAGAGTCGGAATTCATATAACTAACCTTGGTATCTCGCATGAACCCCAGTCTTCCTCGGCGCGAAGGGTGTTGTTGTGAGTAAGGGCAATGGGCCCTCTCATGCGACCAGGCCGGGATTTTTATGCACCCAGTCCAACAACACAAGTGGTAGGGTAACAATGAATCATGCCAGCTGAGACCACAACCAACCAACCAGACTAACGTTAGATAGCAGGTCGTAACTTATGTTAACTAGATCATACGATTACAATCCTTGCGAGCCGCCCAGCTTCCCCGCGTGCCCTCCTTTTCTCGTTCTCTCTGTTTTATGTCCCCTTCGTAACTGCAACGTCGAGAGAGGAATCATCATATTCTAAGAAAATGTGCAACGAGGAACAGACCCGCCAAGGAATTGTCATTGTATGCAATACCTCCACTATCTTGAGAGACATCAGGACTGTGCTAATTGTAGGTAGGACCCAGAGGTCGTGCGCGCAGACGACAACGACAACGATCCCACAACTGACGTGGAAAGGTATGATGATGCATCACAAAGCGAGTCTTGCACATGCCGTACTGACTGCCGTGTTTCAGCGCTCGCTCATCTACGGCCTCTGTCTCGTCAAGTATCTACGAGTATCGAAAGATCCAAGGCCGGACATATCAGAGCTCCCATACAACCGATTACTGGTACCCAAGAACCGTTGCCTTTGCGTTCCATGTGACAATACTCAATCCTTTCAAGGGCACCGAATGATGAGAAGCATGTCGAGGCCTTTGACGTGGCGTAAGTGTGATTGAGTCGGACATTGAATAATTTTGCTATGTTAACAGTCGCACATGTAGACACGAATGGCTGACCATGATGCTCGACGATGAGCTGTATTCAGCTCCAATTGGAGATAACCCTCAGGCGAGATCTCATTGCAATTGGAGAAAGACATTTCACACTAATTGTCATGCAGCGCATCCTCGACGTCGGAACCGGCACCGGAATCTGGGCAATGTCAGTGACAATCTACTTCATACCTTGCCATGCCCTTCACCTACTAACTCTGCTAGCGACATGGCCGACAAGTTCCCCTCGGCCGAGGTCATCGGCGTGAATATCTCTCCGACCCAGCCTTCCTGGGTCCCCCCCAACCTCAAGTTTCAGATGGACGACGCGCAGCTGGACTGGACCTTTGAGCCCAACTCATTCGACTTTGTTCACGTCCGCTACATGCACGGTGCTTTTGACGACTGGCAAAAGTTGTACCGCCAAATGTTCAAGGTTCTGAAGCCAGGCGGCTGGTTCCAGCATATCGAGCCAGATATCCACCTCAAGTGCGAGAACCCCAAGTCGGTGGCTGAAAGCGAGTAAGTAACCCTGCATGGGGACCTGTCACCTCGGGCTAACAGTGGGCGTAGAACACTCAAGCAATGGGCCCAGCTCTTCTACGACGCTGGGGATAAAGTCGGGCGAACCTTCAGGCTCACCGACGGAGTTATGCAGGACTCTGCTCGCAAAGCAGGGTTTGAGAAGATTGTGCAAAAGGTGCACACGATCCCTCTTAGCGGGTGGCCAAAGGACGCGAGACTCAAGAGGCAGGGCCAGTTTGTCGGCTTGTACCTGGACCTGAGCTTGGATGGCTTTTGCCTGTATCCCATCGGCCAGATCCTCGGCTGGAGCTTCGAGGAGGTCCAAGTCCTTGTGGCCAAGATGCGTGCCATTCTACGAAACCAGAAGCACTTGTGTAGCGGTGCTATGTAAGTTCTTACTAGTCGTGTGCTTCAAATTCAATGCTGACTTGACATCTCATAGGCACCTGGTCTACGGACGAAAGCCGCTTGAGGCGCCGGCTCCGGGAAGGTCGCCCAGCACGGAGGCCGAAACTGCGTAGATGGCCTAGACTATAGCTCACGGGGGCTGGTTTAGGGCTGTATATACCTTGGGTATAGGTTGAAGTATGGTAGTATGTTTAGGAAAATAAAGCTGCCCAAGGTGAACGCAGCGATATGCGCTTAATCTCAGATCGCGAATGGGTGTACTCTTTTGTGTAGATATATTGACCTAAGAAAAGCATACCTTTATGTATCTCTATCTTATAACTAGACTGCCAAGACCCCTGGATCTACCAAGGCTGCCCTTAATAATGGCTTTAGCAACCAATCGAGTCTAAACTATACAAAAATCATATTGCCCTCAAGAAGTTGGCCAGAGAAACCTCATTCTGATCTATTCTCAAACTGAAACCCCCAATGGGGCGAACCACTCGACAAGCTTAAAGTGACTCTACTTATAGTGAAACTTCCAAAACAGTTCAGGAATCCCGGTTGATCTAATCAAGTTGATTATTTCAGGGGGCTTTTGATTTAGTTAGTAGGTGGGAAGAGGCTGGACGCAACCCTACCCACCCCAATCGGCACATTTATAGCTTCATACGACATAACTAGTTCTGTATACTTGATGCAGCATCCGCCACCGTCTACAGCTTATTGTATCCACATCGTCTCGAGCAATTAGGGTACAGCCAAGTATAACTTGGAGTTGTCTTCACGTCCCTCACCCCCACTGCCTACTACAGTGCGATTGGTTCACATAAGGTATTGCGATAGCAGAACTGCTATTGTGGTCCTTTGTAGGCATGGTGCTTTGTTTGAGCTCATGGGCCCGGTAGTTTCATCATTGCGCCTTGATCGAGGGGCGATGAAAGGTGATAATCCTTTCAGCCTGCTAGTTGTTCACCTTACCTTTGTCTAAGCGCACTAGCCATACTGCCTTGAGAGCGTAGCATTGTATAGAATCAGTCATGTATTCATTGTTCTTCGAGGCATTGTAGTTACTTTATGAGAACATTGATTGATCACCTTTTTAGGCTTGTTCGCTGAAACCGTATCATTGTTCATAGTTCTACGTAGAACAACAATCATATTCACTTTGAACAAGGCAGGGAACTTTTTATATATAAATATCCAAGTATCTATCCTCTCTATCAGTTTATTTTCAACATCATCATTCAGCCTTGCAACAGCAACAGCAACAACACAACTTACCCATCACAAACAACCATCGCCACCTCTTTACACACACTTCACCCACTCATCAACAATGTCTCCTCTCTCTCACCTTCTTAGCATCTCGACGCTGGTCGCCCTCCGTGCTTCCGCCCACATCATCATGGTCGAGCCCCATCCCTTCAACCTCGACACCGAGCCTCTCTACCAGACCTGGCCTCTGAGCGCCGACCTCCCCTTCCCTTGCCAAGGCCGCACGCAGCACGCCGAAGAAGTCACCAAAGTTACCGCCGGCACCTCCCAGACCGTCAAGCTCTGGGGCAGCGCCGTCCACGGCGGCGGATCCTGCCAGTTCAGCGTCGCCTACGGCGACTCGCCCTCCGACGACCCCGAGGACTGGCACACCATTTACAGCATCATCGGCGGATGTCCCGCCGAGGCCGAGGGCAACATTCCGACGACGGGCGCCGATCCCCACGGGCGTGAGAACGGTCCTCAGTGCGGAAACGACTCGGACAAGGAGTGCATGCGACAGTTCGACATCCCGATCCCCAAGGACATGAAGAACGGCCCTGCTGTCTTTGCTTGGACCTGGTTCAACAAGATTGGCAACCGTGAGATGTACATGGTATGTGCCCCCATCGAAGTCGTCGGAGGAACTGATGACAGCTCGTTCGTCGACGCTCTGCCCCCCATCTTCCGCGCCAACATCCCCGGTGAGTGCACGACTGGCGCCAGCGGAAGTGTCATCAACTTCCCCGAGCCCGGTGACTTTGGCAAGGTCTACGAGCCCGCGACCCCCGGGAGCAGCGGCTCATGCCCCGAGGGCGTTGAGCCCGACTTCAAGAAGCCCGAGGGCGGAGACGCTGCACCTCCTTCCAAGTCCAAGGCGCCAAAGAAGCCCGCATCTTCGGCCCCTGCGGCGTCTTCGGCCCCGGCTCAGCCCAGCTCTCCCTCTTCCGAGAAGCCAAGCGAGGCCCCTGTTGCAACTCTCGTCACTTCCGCTCTGCCTTCTGCCCCCCCTAGCTCGGCCACCACCGTTGGCACTCCCGCCCAGGAGACTAACACCGCAGCCCCTGTTGACGAGACTAGCCCGGCGTCACCCTCTGGCAGTAGCCGTCCAGACTGGGCGGTCGGTATGGAGCCTTGCCCTACCTCGGGGGCGCTTATCTGTCTCACCGACACATCTTTCGGTATCTGCAACCACGGCTGGGCTTTGCCGCAGGCCGTCCCTGCGGGAACCAAGTGCGTCGATGGTCATATTTCCATGGCTATGGTCTAAGTGTGTCTGTATCCTTTCTTTGTTTCTGCGAGTCTTTTGGTCTGATTTTGAACACGGCGTTTTCTTTTTTGGAGTTGGTGTCGGATAGATGGTTGCTAGATTAGAACTTGGAAATATACAGGATACCAAACAAGAGTACTCATATGAAAGATGTGAATATGATATTGTGACATGTTGACTAATCGCCGTAGCTAATGTCGTCCTGGCTCTATATCATGCTGTGACGCACTCTTCAGGCAGGTAAACAAACGCTTGCTTCTACATAATAAACACCAACTATAAACTGAATCCCTCACGATCAAGAGCGTACCGTACCCGTTAGTTATCCCATGCGTACCCCAACGCCTGCGCTTTAAATCCATGATATACTACTACCGCCTCGCCGCTCAAGCGCCCACTATACCGCTAACGACCTCGCCCACCACCTCCTCGACCGTCTTGGCCAGCTCCTTGCACGCGATGGCCGACAGGAACATGGTTACGATGAAGAACTCGTCGCACGGCACATAAACCGCCAACTCCTTCTCCGTCAACCGAGTGATCCCCGCGCTGCCGTACTTTGCCAGCTTACGACCGGACCTGTCGTGGAGCTCGAAGCCGGTTCCGGTCAGCTGGTTGACCTTCCACTTGAAGGTGCCCATGTGCGGCGTCTCAAAGGACCAGCTCCCCGTGAGTGAGTTGGTCTTGGCTACCATGAGCTGGTTGTGGACCGAGAGGTCGACTTTGGACGACGATATGTGCATGGTAGCTGTCGCGACGGTGTTCTCGGGTGCGGGAGGGCCTCGGAAGACGACAAAGTTGGGCTTGCTCGTTCGTTTAGAGATGGTGTAGAGCGGAGGCGCGTCCTTGGGCTGGCCGGCCGGGATGATGGAGATGGTGTTTTCATCCCGCGGGTTCGGACGGACTGAGAGGACCTGGGTGCCGTTGCCTGCTGTGGCGGTGCCTTGAGAGTTGGCGGAACCATAGAGGAACTTGTTTAAGAGGTCTTTCATGGTTGTGATGTGCTGATGTGAATGGTTGGGTGGTGTTAGTCGTTGGAAATACTGCTCAATATCTTCTGACGCTTGAATAAGAACTCTATGTGAGTGAGACCGAGACGTGGGGTTGACTATATACCTAATGTTTATCTTTATCGGTGGTGGAGTTTGAGATTCAATGAGGCTGGGTTATGTGATAAACATCTCATATTGTTACTATTAGCAGCAAACGAATCGACGATTGTCGTATGTACATAGGGCTAATGGTGGCGATCTTATGCGCCCCGCCGAGCCACACGGGCACCCCATCCCACAAGGCTGAGCTTGTAAGCTTAATTGTTTCATACAGTATGACTGACTGACGATCTCAAGATTGGCGGGGTCATCTCTTGTCGGGCTTACCATCCATCAGCTAGCTTCAGGTCCGTACGGGTGTAAGAATCTGACTGCCGTCAGCATGTTTAACACATCGGGGCCATCTGGAGAGAACAGCATCTCCAAAGAAGAAAGAAGATTACTCAGAAAGCGTCAGCAACACACCAAAGGTGCCGTCTTGTACTTCGCACTGCAGCATAACGTTAACGAGCTATTCCCAACTTGGAGAAACGCAGCGCTGCTCTCTGAGAATCTGACGGTGCATGTCTTCAAGGATCCAGATATATGCACTCACTATCCAATCATATCAAACCCTAACAAACCCATGTCTCCCGAGTATACGTATGCCAAGTCCCGGGCTGAAGCTTGGCTGAGACACCCTTGTCCTGACCAACGTTAGTCCTACTGTACTCCGTAGATAGCCTCTCATGTCTTCTCGGGGCGGGGCGAGACGAACCCCCCAAAACCGCCATATCTTCCGCCATGTTCGTCGTCGCTCCCTTCTCAAGCACGTCTGGTCCGCCTCCACAACTACTCGCGTGATTCCGCTTTGGGCAGTATACAGCGCTCTCCAACATGCCAGGTGTTCCGTCTGGGAAGGGCTGTGACGCTTGTAGGAAGCAGAAGAAGAAGGTTCGTCAACTAGTCACCACTACACCAACCGAGGGGCCATCTCTAACCCTTAGACCAAAGTGCGACCAGGGGAAACCAGCTTGTTCGAGATGCACGAGATTGAGCATCCCCTGCATTGGATCCGGCAAGCAGCGCTACAAGTTCAAGGTGCAGACGGTTGAGATCGGCTCAGACAGCCCTCAAACTGTTACAGTAGAAGAAGATACAAGCAGTTCCGTCTCTCGGGTCTCGTCATCACCCCCCGTTACTACTATCCAGACACTGGTTCGGATTCCCAGCAACCCTACTTACACGATAACAAACGCACTTGTATCAAGACTAGAGATCACCGACCTGCGCTATGACCTGACCTGCTACGGAGACTTTCTTCGTCACATCCCAGCTAGGCTGGGCCAGAACGAAGCTCTTGATGCATCGGCAGACGCGTTCGCCACTACGTTTTCCCTGCTTCACAAGGGCCAGGGCTACCAATCCGTTGCCGGGCTCACCAAGTATGTGCAGGCCCTCAAGTCCCTGAGGACCTGCTTGAGCGATCCCTGCAAAGTCAGGACACCGGAGACCATGTGTGCCGTTTATCTCATCATGATCTGCCAGGTGGGTAACGCCTCCAGCCTTATCAAAGCATCCCCGTGCATAGTCTGACGCCGCGTAGGGCTGGCTAGGTCGGGCAGACGATCACCAGATCAGCCACGGTGAGGGCCTGGCCTATCTATTGAAGGCAGCCGCCAAAGAGAACTGGAAGGCCGGATTCGAGGCCGAGATGCTCATCACATTCTGCGTCCCCGTGGTATGATGCCAGACTCCTTCTCTTGTGCAGAGCGTTAACAGAGATGATAGATCATAGAGAGCATCACGAATCCAAAGGTCAGACTGGACCGATGGTTCTGGGATATGCTGGACCGGGCCAGGGATGCCAACCCGCGAACGTCAACACCAGAGGGCACACAAGCCAGGGCAGTAAAGCAAAACTCTGGAGGGATACCCAGTCTCTCCATCAGAAACTTGGGCCGGCTGCCGGATTTCATCAACGAGCCAGAGCTGCACCGCATGGATATCACATGCAACTATCACAGGATGCTGATTGACATGGAGAAGATGTCCCAGATTGTCAAAGCCGTTAGCTTTCCTCCCGGCTCATCGCCCACCGTCATGGAGCTGCGGCTTTCACGCTCCTACTATTCGGCATACTCGGTGCTGCTCACCGTGACCCTCATAATGGGGCAGCTGATGCAGGCATTCGACCCTTGTAGCCTCTCTCTTGTGGGAGAAGGGGCTCTGTGCTGCACCGAGGTCGTCAACATGGCCGAGAAGATAAGCCAGTATAGGCCGCTGGGGGCAAGTCACGTTCCCCTGACACTGGGGATCGCCTGGGCCTCGACGGAAGAACCCAACATGAAGGCACAGATCGAGAGGCTGCTGGCGGAGTATCAGGAGGACTGGAAGATAACGAAGTGGTTGGACGTAGGATGCTGGTGGAAAACCAAGTTTGCAGAGATACGCGTGCGTCTGGCGCCCCCTGGGCAGACAGAAGAATCGGATATGGCGCTGGTTAGAAGCAGTGCATTAAAGGAGGAGCACACGCCGGAAGAGTGCTGTGTCATGTAGGCACTTCTGCTGGTGGATTGGACAGACAAGCACTATGGCGAAGACAAGACAGCAGGCTGCTATTCGCTAAGTCAGACACCCCACTTACAGACCACCCCCAGAAACAGACCACCTTTTCACGCCATATAACACTATAACCTTATATATCTTAACTGCGTTTTCTTATATAATTAACTAGCTATTATAAATCTAACTTCTGTATTAAATTCACTATACCTAAATAGACTAAGGAAAACCTTTAAAAGGCACTTAATAAGTATAATAGTAGAAACTATATATATTATACTGCTAGCTGCTATAGAATATTATAGTTAACCTTTTAAGCTAGAGTTTATAGCTATATTATACTAAAAGAAGCTTATAAGATATAATAGAAGCTCTTATCAGTTTAAGAAAAGTATTTATAAGATTAGGTCTTTCTTATAAGAGTACTTAGTTATATTATAGTAGAACCCTTATTCCCTTAGTATAGTTATTATATACTAAAGCTAGAGATTAAAACTAGATCTAGCTAAGTTATAAGGGAAGACTTAATAAGTTAAAGTCTAGATATATAGTATAATAGACCTTTAACCCTAATTTCACCCTAATCTAGCCCTAACTAGGGCTACTACTTTATATAGATATAGGTAGGGC
>JADDON010000363.1:0-53111 GCA_017140175.1 Fusarium staphyleae
CCTCCTCCTCCTCCCCCTTCACCCCCACCATCAGCTCTCCCCCGTCATCCTCGGCTTTCTCGACGACACTCTGTAGCTGATGGACTCAAGAGGATGTTTCGGAAGGGACAGAGTCAAAAGGGGGGCAACGGGTAGAATTCCGAGAAACGAGGTGCAAGCGGAGGAGTTGGTCTCATTGATGTATTACAAAATAGCGGTGATGGGTTAGAGCGCTTACTTTTATGTGATTTACCATGATGCTTGATGATTTATCTTAGATTAGATGGTGGGATCAATGCAGGGAGTTAATAGTATCAGCGACTAGATTAGAGCCAACCTACCTACATAAGCTCTTCTATAACAAGATGAAGTTCATCCAAAAGTTGAATCCAAACTATAAGAAACACAGAAGTTCTCGTTTTCAAGGTACTATGTTCGAGCTAAAGCCACCTATTGATGGCGAAAGCAAAAGGCCAATGGAAGTGTTAACCAGAGTCACGTGTAACCAGGACGCCCTGCATCGTTCGCCAAACCTATAGCGCCAACACGTCCAACCTCGTCCCCCCAACTTTTACAGTCTCAAACCTTTTCCATTGAAGTTTTGCTGAATTGAGCGAGAATGCATCTTACGACCTCAACTGGATGGCGCCTCTCGTAATCGCCGAGTAATTCGCCCAATACCCGATTCCGCAGCCACCATCTCGCCGAACTAACCCTTCCTCCGACGTCCATTCCAAATGACCCACCCCGAGCCCGGCCTGGCCGCCGACTCCTTCGCCCAGACGAGCGCCGAGTTCGCCGTTGACGACAGCGACGATGAGGATCTCCGGTCGGCCGTCGGCGGTAGCAGCGCGGGTGAGGTCTACGAGATGCGCGGCAGGGACACGAGCAGGAACGAGAGCTCGATCTGGGATGCAGAGGCCGACGATGCGCATCCCCTCGTGGAAAGACGGCCGCGCAGCCCAGGCTCTGTGGCGAGCTTCCAGCTCTACACACCCGACGAGGATCTCGCGGTCCGGCGCAAGTTCGACCGCAGGCTCGTTCTATTCGTGGCGCTGCTGTTCATGCTGAGTTTCCTCGACCGGTCCAGTACGTGCAATCTGAGCCCCCCCCTGAATATGGATTAGATAAAACTAATACGGTTCTAGATATCGGCAATGCTCGCATCGCCGGCATGGACCAAGATCTCCAGTCGGACCCCCCGCGCGAGGACTGGTATGAGTGGGCTCTGACGGCCTTTTACATCTCGTACATTGCGTTTGAGTGGATGTCTCTGCTGTGGAAGCTGATCCCTGCGCACATCTTTGTGTCCATGGTCGTCCTGACGTGGGGCCTTACGGCGTCGCTGCAGGCGGTCGCTACGTCGTATCCCGTCCTCATCGCGCTGCGCGTGGTGCTCGGCATCGGCGAGGCTGGCTTCACGGGCATCCCCTTCTACCTGAGCTTCTTCTTCAGGCGGGAGGAGCTTGCGTTCCGTACCGCCATCTTCATATCTGGTATGTCATGACAATCGACCTCTAACGTCACCACAGACTCACAGTCGTCTTATCTAGCGGCTCCTCTCGCCACGAGCTTTGCTTCCACGCTCGCCTGGCTCATCGTCAAGTTCGCTCAGCTGGGCCCCATCGCGCCTTGGCGTCTCCTCTTCATCATCGAGGGCTTCCCCTCGGTCCTCGCGGCTGTCGTCGCATGGAACATCATCCCCGACTCTCCCCAGACGGCGCCCTACCTAACCAAGCGCGAGAAGAAGGTCGCCCGCCTCCGTCTGCGCAGTGAAAAGTCCACCTCGACAGCCTCCAAGCCCTCATCGGGCCTCAAGGGCCGTGACGTGGTGGCTGTCTTTAGCGATCCCGTCGCCTGGATCACCGCCGCCATGTTCTTCCTCACCAACATGGCCTACTCGTCCCTCCCCGTCTTCCTCCCCAAGATCCTTACCGAGATGGGCCACGACACGCTCACGTCTCAGGCCCTCAGCGCACCGCCCTATCTCGCCGCCTTTGTCGTCGTCCTCTTCACCGCTCACATGTCGGATCGCCTACGTGCGCGAACCGTTCCCCTGATTTTCCATGCTCTTGCCTCTGCCAGCGGCTACGCTATCCTCGCCCTTGCCAGGCCCCTGAATCTACCCCCTTTCATCCGCTATATGGCCGTCTATCCCGCCGCCATTGGTTTCTTCAACGTTGTTACCCTCATTATTACCTGGAGTATCAACAATCAAGCCAGCGAGAGTCGTCAGGGCGGTGGCTTCGCTCTGTTACAGCTTATCGGCCAGTGTGGTCCTCTCGTGGGCACCCGCCTTTATCCTGACCGAGATGCCCCTTATTATGCGCCCGGGATGAGCACCTGCGCCGTTGCCATGCTGACCGTTGCGCTTCTCGCCTTTCTCCTTCGCTTCTATCTCAAGCACCGAAACCGCAAGCTCGACAAGGCCGAGAGCGAAAGGCTGGAGAATGGAGATGAGGTCGAAGAAGAAGGCTTGGTTGGGCCTGGGAGACGAAAATCTTCTGGAGCCACGTTCCGATATATGTTGTGAGACGAGTTATAATATGAGCCATCGTCTATGAAATGTGACTCACAGGACAAGCACCATGATACGAGTCGAGAGCGACATCTATTAATCTACCTTGAGTATGTGTATCTTGCTGATGCCCCTTAATACCTGGAGTAATCCACTTTGATGAATTCCCTTCTTATAAGCACCCCATCCTCGCGTGTTAATCCTAGACTACTTTTTCCCAAAATGCATCCACGATGGAGACCGGAACTTCTTCATGCCAGTCTTCCACCACGTCTGGTGCCCATGCTGGCTCCGTTCAATTGAGAATGATGCAAAGCCTTTCTCGGGTTTGCCCTTGATTGCATCCCCTGGCTTTTGTCTGCGACGCATTGCCTTCCACGCCGAGTACTGTTTCTTCTGGTCGTCATGATGGCGCTTAATATTGTCATGAGCCCGGCTGAGCCTGTGAGAGCCGCTGTGGTACGCGCTTGATGCGAGCTTTTTGACTTCGGAACGTGATCGCTTGACGCCCCTTGTCAAGCTTCGAAGGGATATTCCGGAAGAACTACGCTTAAGCACCTGGGGCCAAAGTCGGGGAGGCTGAACCGAGGGACTCGGGCTCTCTGGGTAAGACTGCTCAGGCGCACTGTTGCATCGACTCTTGATGTCCATAATCCTGAGTTGATTGATTTCTTGAGTGACTACAGTACCACTCGACGAGGACTGGGGCTTTCGGCTCTGTTCGCTCTTTTTCGCATCTGTCGGCAAATCTTCAACACTCGACGACAGCTCGTATTGATTGTACGAGGTAAGGGGTTGGCGCTGCCATTCCTTGATGGCGTCCGAGGCGTCCGAGACGGCTTCACGGGTGCTCTCTCCACTCACAGGTCTCACATGTCCAGAAGAGCTGGATGAGCGAAGGTTTGAAAGGCGGTCGTTGGTGCGACAGTACTGCGATAGATCGCCGAGGCTCAACTTGGGAATGCCTAGGTCTGAGACTGGTGATTGGATGCGGGTCGATGTTATGCCTTGCTCCGGATATGACGATGAACTGCTCCGTATGTGCTCACTGTCGAATTTACTGGAGGATGAATCAGACCGAGCGAGCCTGAAGTTGTCGTTTACCATGCGTAGAAGCTGAGCCTGGTCGGCGAGAAGCTCCGCTGGGGGCAACGAGAGGGAGACTTTTCTGGGCAGCGTCTCATCAGTTGCTTCTCGAATCTCTGCGTCCTCTCGAATGTGTTCGCGATGGTGCGAAGGCATCAGTGTGCCATTTTGGAGGAAAGCATCGGATGTGACCCCTCGGGATGCTGCGGTGACGGCCTCAGGGCGAGGTGGAGGTCCGGTGGAGGCATCTTGCTAGGATGGTGCTGGCTTGACGTTTTCCGAATTTCCATGTGGTTGCTGGACTATCGATCCTCGTTTCAGGCCGTTGGCCGTATTCAATCTGACGGTAGAATATGTCTGACCGGAATAAGGATCATCCTCGTCTTTCGGCTGGGGGAGGCGAGGATGCGAGCGGATGGGGAGGGAAAATTGATTGTTCATGGCTAAACGATGCTGGCAGCTTGTGCTTGGCGTGAGCTCGATGTGAAGTGGTTGATGAATATTCAATGTCCAACTTGAGATGAGAATATGGGATGTAGAATAAAAGGGAGACGACGAGGCGAGGATGACGGGCGTGAGGAATAAGGTAAGTTGGTGTTGGCACCTGCCTGCCTTGCCCGGACTCCTGCCTTGCTCGGATGCCATTGTCTTCGTTGTTAACTTCCTTGGCTATCAGATCGCTCAGCAACACCAAGAAAAGTATCACGATCCTCCCCAACAGAAAGGGAGAAAAAGAAAGCAAGGATTGCAAAAACATCAAAAAATGATATTGGAGGGCGATGAGAGACTTGCTCCCGCCAGGGCTTGAACCTGAGACCTTCGCATCACCGAACACTCGAGATGAAGTATTAGTACGACGCTCTAACCAACTGAGCTACGGAAGCCATCCAATTTGTTGAAGACTGGACGAGCTTTTTGGGTACATAAGCCGTCATCTGTCCATTTGCCGTTTGTTGACATTGTCGAGTTAATCGAACTCTTCTCAGTGAGCGGAGGATCATAATGGACTTTGTGAAAACATGATAAGTTACGACGATGAATTACCTATCAATATTAACCAAGTGCTTAGGCCTTATTAATTCCTTCTGTTCTATCGCTATTCCAGGTCGGTCAAACTCAATTACCTCCTCCGAGTCTTCAATGAATATCTCGCCCCCCTCCCCGAATCTCAATTATTCAGGATCACGGACGCAATTGGTGCACTTTGTGCATGTAAAATGCGTGGTCTCTTTACCGAGCTGGCCCTCGCCGCCGGGGACTTGCTGCTGGAAGAGATCGGCCCATCCGCTCTGAGTCTCGGGCCAGGCGAAGATCTTTGTGGGTGCACAACGGTCTTGCTCGTTGAGTCTGTGGGTTCTTGTCAGTTATCGCGATGCAGCTCGGGTATCATTTCTGGAGGATATAGACATACGTTGCCAATCTGCAGATGACGCCTGGCTCGACAAAGACGGATCCAACATGGCTCTTCAGCTCTGGACCTAGCTCGGAACATGCGTAGTCAAGCTCAGGGTAGTAGGCGAAGCATGGGGCTCCCCAGTTCTCCTCGCGACAGAAGTATACCTAGTAACGTATTCCGTTAGTAATGCAAAACATCAGGGGTTTAGCATGGATTTGTACCGTTCCAGCCTTTCGCTCGGTAGGGTTATACTCGGAAGGGGTGGTACCAAGACGAGACTTGAGCTCCTCAGGATCAATTGGCTCATACTTGGGAACATCTCGAGCTTGGTGAGGAGACGACCACATGTCTACCGACGTGGAGAGACATTGTGAAGCAAAGAGGGATAAGACGGCAAAGGCACAAGTCGATTTCATGTTGGTTGTGTGTATGTGATGTGTCGTTGTGTGAGGAATAACAATGAGTGGAAAATTCAAGTCTGTTGGGCATGTGCTGGTGAAGAACGAGTTGTATTGTTGACTGTTCCAGCTTAAATAGTCGTTCGGCTCGAGCCTTCTTATACCAGAGTCTGTGACGGCATGTCGCTAGCCTTCCCTCTTCGCACGATGGTACAGATGACGCGGGAACCCTCGTGATGGCCATGGCCCAATGCGATGGTACTGCATCCCGAACCCACTCAAGCTCTGCCGGACGCGGGCCGTCAAGGTGATGCTGTCGAGCTGTGCTGGTCTAGAATCCTTCGCTCGTTCGCTCGCTCGCTCGCTGTCGGACTCAGAGCAACGTTGATCCCCGTGATTCGGCTCCTCGGTGTCCAACTGCCGCAGAAGCTTGCATCATTACGTGGGCGCGCAAAAAGAACTGGGCCTGGCGGAGAAGACTGATCCCTCGGCCCGTCGTAGGATTCTACGGAGCCAAGCTGAGCACAATCAACCGTCTCACCGGCTTCTGTGTAACTCTCGTGTCTGCTGCTCACCCGTCTAGTTGGAATCCCCATCCGCGTCTTGCGCCTTGGGTCCGGCGTCGGACGGTCTCGCAACAGACTTCGCGTCGGACTTGCACGTTGCGCATTGCATCACGGGATATACTGTCTCGCCAATTCTCATCCGGCTTTGGCAGTGCCGTCTCACGCTCTGTCTTGTATATATGCATTGCCAGCATATGCGCGTAGGACTGCTGGATCGTCGAGACTCGCATGATTGATCGCCCGAGACCGGCGCATATGGCAGAGTCTAGTAATAGCTAGCACACTTATTTTTGGACTGATATTGTCGATGTAGTGTAATATGTAACTTAGGCCGTCTCAAGTCAGAAGTTGAACAATGTCCCCAAGGTGCCTCGAGGTTTGTCTCTCGAGTACGGAGTAATTAGTGATGATATGTACGGAGTACAACAAGCGGCGCCGGCGCTTGATCCCCCACACAGCAGACCTGCCTAAACGGGGAATACCCTTCAAAGCCAAGCAAGATAAGATTAATTAGTATATCACAGATGATGGGCATTGGCTTACGACCGGACCAGTTACTGTATTAGTGCGAGGTTGCAGCGGCGATGGCGTGGTGTATGTACGGTTAATCAGAAGCTGTCTTGGCATAGCCTTAAACTGGTGAAGCGCATCAAATTGACCAGGGCCATCGGCCGAGCAGACAAATACGAAGGGTCGAGACCTGTTGGTTTTTTTGTTGATAAAAGGCGCCGTCAGGTAACTTACACTGACAGTACACAACATGCTCTAGCGCACCATCCCGTTGAACTGGCCGCCTCACCAGATCACATCACATCGCCGCCATGGATGCCTACACCACCACGCCTGCATCGTTGTTGCCTGCAACCTCTCTCCGCGCCATCTTCCTGTGGGACACCAGCCACCCAGCCTCCCTTGAGGCCTCTGTACTCGACGCTCGTCCAAGCTCGACGACGGTCTACGTCGTCACCTGCCCATCATCTTGTGCGTCGTCCGACTTCCCTGCCCAGACCGTCACGCACATTGAGGGCTCGTCATGGTTGGGCGAGCAAGTAAAGGACGGTAAAACCACGCAATGGGATTGCAGGCTTGGCAACGGCGGTCGCGACGTGTGGACGGATCAGTACGGCTGGTGCGGCGCAACCACCATAGACGGTGCCAGCTTTGAGGGCGATGTCAAGCCGACGCCGGTGAATTCGTGCGATGTTCTGGCGCACTCGGTTCCGGCTTATATCACCGCGGGGATGGAGAAGCTGTACAGGTATCAGGGGTATTATGAGCTTCCAATTAAGGACGCGCGTGGCCTCCTCTCAGCCTACTCGGAAGAGAGTATCTCCTTGGGGTGCGGAGCCAAGACTACGAAGGGAGTCAAAGGGGCAAGGACGACAGGCAAGCTACCTGATGAGGCGATGGCGTCCAGGACGACAGACACGGCAACAGAGACAGGCTCGGCGACCGAGACGGAGACTGCTGCGTCGAGCATGGATGGAACCTCTTCAGCAGCCGCCGCAGAAACTTCTACACCCAACGGATCAGCCAGGACATCTATGAACACGGTGAACACGCTGGCCATGGTTGGCTCGGTCATGCTAGCAGCATGGGCTTGGCTCTAGACATGGCTACTCATATCGCAGGATAGCTCTACAACTATCCGAGTTGCTCAGACTATAATTTATTATCTACTGCTTGAACCAGCCTTGGTGGAAGCTGTTATAGCTGATTTCTCAGCTTATCTCGAGAATTGCCCAACTGCCCTATCAGTTGCATCTCCCTTGCCTCGCATCCATTATGTTTCGCCGTTATGCTCGCGTACGTTATAACTGCAACCGCGCATACAAAGGGAGCACCCTTCCTTGCATCTTCGACCCCGAGCCTGACATCCTGAGCATTTATTTGTCCCGAAAAACTTCAAGGCCGTTTCAAGGTATGCATGTTGTCCACGATCAGATTCATTCGAGATCATGTAGTTAACAATAGCTTCAAAAGGTAATCCACAGTCATCCCCTGCGAGCTCTCGACCACGTAAACGGAGCAATACTCGCCGCCATATTTCGAAGCCGATAAGCAGTATTACTTGTCAGCACGATGCATACAGACCAGAGCTATTGGCTTACAGAGGACGCCGTAAGAGATTGGCGTCATGAGCAGCAGAAGATACTTGCGCAGAGCAACTTGGGGTGAGTATTACACAGTATATCTCACACTGTTTCTCCAGCGTCTAAGCTCTTGCCTTAGATCGAAAATACCCAACCTTAGCGCTGACTACGTTAGAGAATCGGAGTATATGTTATCCGTTATGGTAAGACAGTGCGCAAGCTATTCCATTCTTACGCGTTATGCTGGGTGGAGCTAGTACTCAAACGTCGTCTTGCATCACGGATTGAAAAGGAACAACGTCCCTCTGTTGCAGCTGCTTATTCTGAAATAGAAGCTCCCACTGACTCACTTCTTGAAACCATCCACAGCTCGAGTCTTACACGCCGAAGGAAACTTGGAATCTGGCCCAAAACAAGAGCCCAAAAATGACAGACACAAGCACAACAGCCACTACATCGTCCAGTCGCCCACGAACGCGGCAACGGCCGTATAAGAAGCCGCCGCCGTTGGATCTGCCTGACATCGACGAGGATGCTGCAGAGAGAAAGCGAGTCTTGAATGTACTGGCACAACGAAGATACCGTAAGCTACCAACTGCTGTACCTGTGGTGGTACACAATACTCATGCTCTACAGGTGAAAGGAAGCGGCTGAATCGCCGTAAGGGGCAATCTAGCGGCAATGTTGAAGAGACGAGCAAAAACAAGACACAGGAAGCCCAAGCTTACGACACTGAGACGTCTGCGATAACAGACGACATCATTGAGCTTCCAGTCATGTCGAGCAGTTCACAGAGCACAGTATCCTGTGCCAGCATCACCGTTCCGATCACCGCTCCGAATCCCGATATTCTGGCTGGATTTGACCTCAACCTCTCATCGTGGGATCCTCTATCCGATGTAGTACTGACCTCGGTGCTTCCGGACACGGGTGTGCTCCCGGACTTTCTCACGGATGACGATACTGGCGGTGAGATAGTGACGCAGACACAGCCAGACCTTTCCATGGCGCCTGGTGAGCTCGAGTGCTTCACCTCGTTTCTTGATACCTCCTCGCTCAGCATGTCCACCGCCAACTCGACCGCATCCAGCTACTCCTCCCCGTCAAACTGGGACTTCCCCGACAGTTACAACCTACCGTCACTGCAGCTCACCCTCGTGCGAGCCGTCTCGCGCATCGCGCAGCGCCTCAACTGTAAGGACTCTCTCTGGGGTCTCGACTGCATCTCGCCCTTCAACACAGGCACCGCAACGCCGACCGACCAGCTCCCTCCAACGTGGAGGCCCACGCCTTCGCAGGTGACGGTGCCGCATCATCCCCTATTCGACCTGCTGCCGTGGCCGGGTGTCAGGGAGCGCGCCATCATGATCCTGTCACTGCCGGATGAGATGCGGCCTCCAAACGCCCAGGGCTCTCTGGCTATGGTCAACTTTGCGTACGATGTCGAGGACAGTGCCGAGGGCCTGCGCATCAACGGCGAGGATCCGTATGAGGCAGATAACTGGGAGCTGGGCCAGGTTACTTTTGAGCGGTGGTGGTTTCTGTTTGACAAGGATATCATTGAGACGAGCAATCGATGGAGGAGGATAAGGGGAGCGCCGCCCTTGCGGTTGAAGGGTGCGAAATCCGGGTCTAGTCCGCATTCTACTGCGACTACTTGAGCTTGACCTGCGTGGCTCTTTGTAGTGATGGTATGTTATGTGCGTGGTAAGTTGGAAAGGGAGTCAATTTGATCATGGTTTGCTAAATCCTGGCACAAGATAAAAGAATTGAAAGATGACATGCCTGAGTCGGAAGATATGCCGAGTTACATAACAATCAGGATGAAACTCGCAACTAGTCTAGTGTTATGATATTTATGCTGTATTATTACTTCGATACACTTCGCTCGTGAGCAATAGACGATCCTGGATCGTCCCGATTCCAGCCGTTGAGACACGTGGGAAATAACTTTGGTGGCGATCCAGGGACCGTGGCCCGTGAAGCTCGTCTCACCGGAACTTTTGGCGGTGAAGGGGGCAGGGCGATTCTGCCAGCAGCATCATGACGGAGGAGCTTTGAGGGGGGTCAAAAGGGTCCTCCCTCGACTGTTGGTTGGCGCATCGACGAGACCCTTGTCCCATGTGCGCCAGGGGCCTCGAGGGAAGACGTGGGGATGTTTAGGGCTGCCGGGCCATACAGAGGACGTAATGTGGAGAGCTGGGGTGATGCAGATTCACGGATTGTCGAACCGAGAGGAACTGGTTGACCATGAATGACTCTTCTATTTCCCGGTGAGAAAACTCTTAACGTTACAATATTTAGCTAGCTGGAGCTGCCAGCTTTAGTGGAAGATCACTGCAAAAGAAGCACTAAATCCCCCTAAGCCCCGGCCTTCGGCCCCCGGGAACGGCGCTGCGATGCAGGCTACATACAACGACTGGCCAATCGTGGCCTCACTATCTTCCATCGGAGGCAGAAACGGACCCCCACTGGGGAGTTCCTCTGGGGAGGGGCAGTCGCGGCGGGCCAAACGACGTCGGCGTCTTTTTCTCTTCCTTCTCTTCCCTCTCTCTTCTTTTCTCTCTTGTACTTGTACTCGTCATTTAGTTATCTCCTTCGACATTTCAATCACTCTCGGTCCCATTGTCAGAGTGTAGACTCGTATCAGTAAAGCCGGAATCTGGTGTCTCTCGCTTCTCGCATCCTCCTGCTGCTGCTTCTCGATAAAACAGATTGGGAGAGGCAGACACCGAAAGGTCGAATAAAGATCATCGTCTCTGCCCCTCGTCTGGAGTTGCAGCGCAAAGAGTCATAGACAACCATGTCAGTTTTCCCACACCTTGGCTTTTTGGACAATCTAAAAGAAATGAATTTCCCCAATTCATCTTCATTCTTAATCATCTGCACCTTGAATCAATTGCTTTGGCTGACCGAACGCGTTGGTTTTATACAGTTGCAGTTCCTCCCCCGCACCCCCATATCTCCAGATTCTTTAAAACACCAAGCTCCAGACCAACCCTCCACGATCCCCCGTACCACGTCTTTGTCCTCCACCGATCATAATTTGCTGCATTGCTGTTGTGTCATCAAGTTACTACCCCGAACACCCACGCCATCATGCATATCAAGGATATGCTCGAAAATGCAGAGAGGAGCGGCCAGCCCTCCTTCTCCTTCGAATACTTCCCCCCCAAGACCGCTCAGGGCGTCCAGAACCTCTACGACCGCATGGACCGCATGTACAACTTGGGTCCCAAGTTCATTGACATCACATGGGGTGCTGGTGGCCGCATTGCCGAGCTGACCTGCGAGATGGTGCTCCAGGCCCAGGCTGTCTACGGCCTCGAGACCTGCATGCACTTGACCTGTACTGACATGGGTGTCGAAAAGGTCAATGATGCTCTGCTCAAGGCTTACAAGGCCGGCTGCACCAACATTCTCGCCCTTCGCGGCGATCCTCCCCGAGATAATGAGAAGTGGACTGCTGCTGAGGGCGGCTTCATGTACGCCCGTGACCTTGTCAAGCATATCCGCGACACCTACGGTAACCATTTTGATATTGGTGTGGCTGGCTACCCCGAAGGCTCGGACGACAACAAGAACGAGGACGAGCTACTGGACCACCTCAAGGAGAAGGTTGACATGGGTGCCACCTTTATTGTGACACAAATGTTCTACGATGCCGACAACTTCGTTCGCTGGGTCAAGAGAGTTCGCGAGCGCGGTGTTAACGTCCCAATTCTCCCCGGGATCATGCCCATTGCTACCTACGCCAGCTTCCTGCGAAGAGCCAACCACATGAAGGCCAATGTTCCCCAAGCCTGGCTAGATGCCCTCGAGCCTGTCAAGAACGACGACGTTGCCGTTCGCAATATCGGCAAGAGCCTCGTCGCCGAAATGTGCCGCAAACTACTCGCCAACGGAATCCACCATCTCCACTTCTACACCATGAATCTCGCCCAGGCCACGCGCATGGTCCTCGAGGAGCTCGAGTGGGCCCCCAGCGCCGAGCGCCCTCTCCAGCATGCCCTCCCGTGGAAACAGTCCAAGGGTCTTGGCCGCCGGGAAGAAGATGTACGGCCCATTTTCTGGCGAAACCGCAACAAGTCCTATGTCATCCGCACACAGGACTGGGATGAGTTCCCCAACGGTCGATGGGGCGATTCTCGTTCTCCCGCCTTTGGAGAGCTTGACGCCTATGGCATTGGCTTGACTGGCACCAACGAGGCGAACCGCAAGAAGTGGGGAGAACCCAAGACCGTCCAGGATATCGCTCACCTCTTTGTCCGCTACCTGCGTAATGAAATCGACTCTCTCCCGTGGAGTGAGTCGCCGCTCACAAGCGAAGCGGATGAGATCCGGGATTCTCTCATCGAGCTCAACAAGCGAGGCATCTTGACTATCAACTCCCAGCCTGCCGTAGATGGTGTCAAGTCATCTCACCCCATTCACGGCTGGGGCCCCTCCAACGGTTACGTTTACCAGAAGTCGTACCTTGAATTGCTTGTTCACCCCGATGTCTTTGACAAGATGATCGGCCGCATCGAGAACCACCCTGACCTGACCTTCTACGCTGTCACCAAGGATGGCGAGCTCCGCTCTAACGCGCCCTCGGACGGTCCCAATGCTGTGACCTGGGGCGTCTTCCCTGGAAAGGAGATTGTGCAGCCTACCATCGTTGAGAGCATCAGCTTCCTCGCCTGGAAGGACGAGGCATTCCGGCTGGGAGTCGACTGGGCTCATTGCTACGATGCCAACTCTCCCAGCAGAGCTCTGCTCGCTGGAGTTATGAATGATTGGTACCTCGTCAATATCGGTAAGCACATTCCAGAATCAAGATCTGGCCCTGGCCTGATATTAATAATCATAGTGAACAACGATTTCCACCAAAACAGTACCATCTTTGAACTTCTCAAGGGTCTTGAGGTTCAGGACTTGACGACTCCCGCAACTCCCGAGCCTGCCACAGAAACCAATGGCGCTTCCAATGGCACTGCCGCCCATGAGTCTGTCACAAACGGCACCACGGCTACCGCTGCGGCGAACTAGTTGTTCAAAGACAGCATATCGGCACGTCTGTTGATTAAGAATACTTGATATATATAAAGTATATCTCTACGCATTCTTTCCAGAGCGATCACGAGCATTATTGGGCGTTTCTGCTCCTTTCTTCTAACGTTTACGGCTTTCCCCCCTTCTCATGTTTTCATTTTCTGGGTATAATAGCATCACTAGGATGACTTTTTCAACAAAAAGTCACCAGGGATACGAGGCAGCATTTTAAAAAGGAGGCGCAACATACAAAAAATTATACGGCGGGGCGCAGACGACTTTATGTTTTGGGGGCTTGCTTTGCTTGTTCTATATCTCAACGATACCCCGCCAGCAAGGCCTATGGATGGATGAATGCATGAACTGAATTTGGTGATTTTATTGCTGTCTGCGAGGCAACAAGCAAGAGATGATGGACTGCAAAAGGATATATGATGGGGGAGAGCTGAGGCTGGCACATCAACCTCCTTAGAAGGAAACCATCACTTTGACAATGTCAGTGGAAGAGAACATTCACAATTCGATCTAGTCCCCTGTTTTGGGCTACGATCTTGCAAATTTTGACGCCTCAAGCCTTTATGTGAATATGATGTTATGCGAATGACTTGGCCAGGTTACTCAGCTATCCCGTGGGAATGATTGAATATATAAAGTCCTTGCCCAGTGGCCAAGAATGGACCAAACCATACCCCGAGCCTTTATACACAACGAGCTTTTCTCTCGTCTCTCACCAACCCTCTTCGTCCTCCACTTCGTAGTCCATGTTGACAGGCCTCTGCTCCCGCTGGGGCGTGGCACTCTCCCTCGTCGGCTGGTCATCAAAGCCCGCCATGGCATCATCCTCCTTATCCTCGCCTCCGGCATGAGCGTTGCCCCCGTTGTTACTGTTGCTGTCGGCGGTGTTGTGATTACTGCTGCTGGTGTTCTTGACCGGCGGCAGCGGCGAGCTTACCCACGAGAGGTCGAGGCGGCCGTCGACACCGGGGAGTTCCTTGCCGTGAAGGCTGTAGTAGAACCTCTCTGCTGTCTTGCGGTCCTGGAAGGATACGTGCGTGACACCGGGCGCTGTGTCGACTGACTCGAACTCGCCCAGGTTCTGTAGGATCTGTTAGAGGTTACGTGGAGATGGTTTGTAAAGGGGTACAACGTACCAGGAGGAAATGACGCAGCATCTCGTCCTTTTCGGGTGCTGTAAAGTCGACGCCCGCGACGGCGAGTTTCTTGGGTCGGTTATCAATCGAGTACTGCGCATACGCCGCGTGCATGTTGCCGCCCCCTCGGCCCCTGGAGCCACCGCGTCCTCTCGGCGCGTAGCCCCGGCCGCGATACCCTCCCCGGCCGCGGTATCCGCCTCGCGGGGGCGGCCATGATGAGCTCGCGACGGAACCTTCGTCCTCAGCGTTGGGGTCGATGCCAAGCATCTTGGCCTCCTGTTCGAGGACCGCGAGCTTGGCGCGTAGCATATCTGTACCTGATGACGGGCCATCTCCGTCGTCGCCCCGCTGGCCCACGAGCCTCGCCTGGAGCTTCTCATTCTCCTCGCGGTGCCGGGCGAGGAGCTCTTGCTGCTGCTTTTCTAGCTCCTGGCGTTGCCGTTCCAGCTCCGCGCGCTTGGACTCCCGTTCTTGATACTGCTTCTGCGCTTCTTCCTGCTTGCGCTGGAACTCATCCATATCAATCTCGGGCTCGGCCTCCTCGTCTCCTATCGCCGTGGGGTCACCAGACCAATCGCCCGCTTGTAGAGGAACCGACGGGGGTAGTGCATCGGCCTTGTCCTTGTACCAAAACACCTTCACAAAGCGGTTATCGAAAATCACCTTTGGTGACTGATACGCCGCGTTTGCTGACCCCCATTTATCAAACTTGACGATGGCCAGGTGCTTGTACGGCTGCATCGAGATTTCTGCGATGTTTCCGAACTGGGAGAAGAAGCTCTGTACATCCTCTTGACTGAAGTGATCCTCTGGGATGTTTTCCACCACGATTGTGCTCCTTGAACGGTCGTGAACTGGCCCGTCTGCCGAGAAGGGTGCTCGAGCACCGCCTTTCTTAGAGCCGCGGTTCCGACGACCTCCTCGGCCACCACGGCTGGTATCGGGTGGGAAGCCGTACAGGTTCATAGGATTCTGTGAGTTACCCAGCGCAAAGAGGGGGTCACTGGGGTCATATTCTATACAAGAGTCAGATTAGCAGCTCAAGACTTGGGACATGGGTGGGCCACTCTGACGAGACTCACCATCACCAGATGGCCCCATTTGAGGCACAAAGATTGACTCATTACCATGGTCGTAGGGACATGTACTTCCACGGGAGCAGAACCCCTTAGTATCAAAGTCGCGGCATCGACCTTTCCGCCGCGATTGATTCCTGCCCCCGCCGAAGCTTTGCTGAGCAAAGCCGGGCATTCCTGGGTATGGCATTCCCATGCCCCCCATCTGCAAAAAGGCCTCCATGACTTTGGGGTCGTAAGCCATGTCTGGTCGCGGAGGCAGCCCGTGCATGGGCGCGTATTGCCCTCCATGCCGTCCTCCCCTCATATCCTCGCCTCGTCCCCCACGGCCGCCTCGCCGCTGCTGCTTGGAGGCGCGTCCGCCGTGCTGAGGAGCATCGTGCATGTCTTGATCATCGCGGTCGTGAAAGCCTCGCTTTCTCGAGCCGTTTAGCGGTGCGCTATCCGGGGAGACGGGCTGTAGAGGCTGAGCTTCGAAACCGACCGCTGGAGGCATGCGAGCACCTGGGCCTGGGAGGTACAGTTTGTACGTCAGGGCCTGGAAGACATCGTCGAGGAAGGGTTTCGGATCTATAGCATAGTATTTCTGTTAGTCATTTCCTATACTGCGTATGAAGCAAGTCGGCTGCACATGCCTTCGCTCAGAAAGTCGGGAATCTCCTCCTCACACAGCTTTCGCACCGCGTCGCTATCGCCATCGTGCTTGAGAAGGGCAATGACATATTCGGCAAGGACATCGGCATCGGCATCGGACCTGGAGCTTTCATGTCAGCGCAGTGACTGACTTGGGACGGCGCCTTGGCGGCTACGAACGTGTTTTCGATGCGCTTGACGATCCACGCCTTTAGCAGCGGCGCATCTTCTTCGGGGAACAGCATGGCTCGCTTAGGCCAGAGGATTCGTGATAAAGACGCGTCGCATCTGTCGCGGGTAACGAGGGCCGCGTCTGGCTGACAAGGTTGATCAAGTTGGGGTTGGGTTGTGAGGTCGCGAGATCAATGTGCCGTCTGATTTTTTGCTACCTGCTACCTTTCATGGGGCGGCTGGAGTGTGTCGTCACAGCGAAGGTTGGTGCTAGAGGATCATGAACCTACAAGCTACAAGGGATGCATGCATACCCTTGCCCGCCTGCTACAGGGTTAAATGAGCAATAGAATTGCAATTACTCCGTACAGATATACAGTCATGTTTTTCTGGGGGGATTATCATGTAAAGTTATTTTGCTCTGTACGGAGTATTTGTTACCCATTTTGAACCCCCAGCAGAGAGCTACAACGGGAGTCCATAGGTATGTACCCTCGGTACCTAACTATATCTTTATAACTTGTCCCAACTCAAACTGGTATCTGTAGATAAGACCTTGCTATTCTTCATCATGTAAACGCTCATCTGACAAAGAGCGAGAGTACCTTGAATTCACTCAACTTTTATCCACAGGTTTGTTGCTCATACTGTTGGCAGCCATATCGGCACATGGAAGACGCACCATCTCTACCAAGTCACTAAGAGCAGCCGCATACATGTTGTCGCTACCAAGCTACCAGCCAACCAAGCATGGGTAAGAAAACAAGGTATCGAATACAATAAGAAGAGCTTTTGGTTATCTACTATATATAATATATATAGCATAGCCAGCCAGCAGTTATTTGCATATCGCCTGTTGTGCAAGTCCAACCGGGTGCGTCTTTAGCAACTCGCCAACGAGAAACACTGAGGTCGGTCTCTTGAGCCATCCATATGGCGCAGGTATAGATATGTGTGCTGGAAAGTAGCACATAGACACATCCCCTCATCATACAATCATCACTCGATACGCTTGCGTCGTCACTTCAATCTAACGTGTTCAATTCATCAGATACGACATAACTACATAAAAGCCGAATTGAGTTTCCTCTTGGCAATTCAGCCTCAACCCGGCCACTCGACTTTTCTTTTGGTATTCGCTCAGCATGCCCCTCCTGGACTCAACACGGAGCTCCTCCATGGGCTTGGGCAAACATCCCAAATCTTCGTTATCAGCCGGTTGATGTCATGTGCCCATTGTGGCACCCTTCGTGGCTCCATCGGTACATTAGGAAGCCGCTTACAGCTTGTCGTAGTACTGAGGCCTCGAGTTAGCGATACTGCTTGGTTTCTAAACACTTGGGGGAAACTTACGTTCTCGACACCGGGCACGTCGACCTTGATACCCTTGCGCTTTCGCATGGTGGTGACGATCTGGCCAACCTTGCTGGTGTTGTCGAGGGGAGAACCACCGGGCAGAATCTGCCAGTGATCGAACACGGACTGGGGGAACGCCTGTCCGGAGGTAGCCTGTCGGAGGTCGCCGTTGAAGCCGAAAGACTCGAGGACGGGGAGGTAGGCCTTGATGTTGAACAGGGGAGTACCGGGACGCTGCTCCTCGCTGAAGACGTGGCCACGTCGTCGGGTGAGGACACCATAGACACCACCCATGGCCTGCTCGGGGACCTGAATCTCGACCAGGTAGACGGGCTCCTGGAGAGCGGGCTCGGCAAGCAGGGCAGAGGCGTACAGGACACGACGGGCAGTAGGGATAATCTGACCACCACCACGGTGAATGGCATCGGCGTGCAGGGTAACATCGAGGATGTTGAAGCGGATGGATCGCATGGGCTCCTCAGCAACGGGTCCCTCACGACTGGCCCACTGGAAGCCAGAGACAACGGAATCCTTGATTTCGTTGAGGTACTGAACGGCCTTGGTCTGGTCGATCAGCAAGTTGGCACCGGTGCCGTCAGGGCCGAAGGTCCAGATCTTTCGGGCGTCGGTGACATCCCAGCCGAAGTCGTCGGCGAGGACACGGGCACGAGCCTTGAAATCATCACGAGCGCTGACCTTGCCATTCTCAATGGCGAGAGAGAGCTCCTCGTCAATGGGCTCAGCAACCATGTACAGACGGTTGTGCTTGTTGGGGGACTTGGAGAGAGCGGTGATGCTGGACTTGCCAGTGACGGTCTCACGGTACTGGACAACGGGGTCGGAGATGATCAGAGGAACACCTGCGTGATCCTCCTCAAGATCCTTGAGGCAGATCTCGAGATGCAGCTCACCGGCGCCAGCAACGACGTGCTCACCAGACTCGTTGGTCATGGTCAGGACACAAGGATCGGACTTGGAAAGACGCTTGAGACCCTCGACAAGCTTGGGGAGATCCTGGGCGTTCTTGACCTGGACGGAGCGTTGGACGACGGGAGAGACGGAGAACTTCATGACCTTGAGGTTGTGGGCGGTGTCGCTGGTGGTGAGGGTACCAGACTTGAGGAGGAACTGGTCAATACCAACCAGACCAACAATGTTACCAGCGGGCATGTCGTCGATGGGCTCGACCTTGCCGCCCATCATGAGGACGGTTCGCTGAATAGCCTTGATGAAGAGATCCTCCTTCTTTCCAGGGGTGTAGTTGGGGCCCTGGATGCGGACCTTGAGACCGGATCGGACGGTACCGGAGAAGACACGACCGAAGGCGTAGAATCGACCCTTATCGGAGGTGGGCACCATCTTGGAGACGTAAAGCATGAGAGGACCCTTGGGGTCACAGTCACGGATACCAATGGCAGCCTCATCATCAGGGGGACCCTCGTACAGAGTCTCGGCACGGTACTTCTGGGCAGTGGCGGGAGAAGGAAGGTGGAGAATCATCATCTCGAGAAGAGAGTCGGCAGCGGGAAGGAAAGTTCGCATGACAGCCTTGAGGAGCTGCTTGCCCTCCTTCTCACGATCCTCAGGGCCGAGCTTGAGGTTGAGCTTCTCGAGGAGAGTGGTGGTCTCCTCCTTCTTGAAGTTCATGACAGAGGAGAAGATCTTGAAGATGGGGTCCAAGATGAACTGGTTGAAGGCACGCTCGAGCTGCTTACCCTCGTAGGTGCCGTTCTTGGTCCACTTCTTGGTCTTGGGGTTGAAGTAGTTATCGCCCCAAAGACGCTCCATCATCTTGTTCTTGTCGACACCAAACTTCTTGGCGTATCGGACGGCGAACTGGCGGACGGTGAAAGCCCAGCCGTGCAGACCGGAACCGAAAGCGACGGTACCACGGTCGGGGTAGACCTGGACATCACCAATGGTCTTGTCAAGGTAGGTGGAGATGATGACGTTGACGGACTCGATGGTTCGAGAGAAGGACTGGTAAAGATCCTCCTTGGAAACCTGGAGCTCGAGAAGAGCACGATCGACCTTGTTGATGATGATGACGGGCTTGATGCGCTCACCAAGGGCCTGTCGGAGGACAGTCTCGGTCTGGACACAGACACCCTCGACGGTGTCGACGACGACAAGAGCACCATCAGTGACACGGAGAGCAGCAGTAACTTCGGAAGAGAAATCAACGTGACCGGGAGAGTCAATGAGGTTGATCAAGAAGTCCTTGCCATCGGTCTTCTGGCCAACAATGTCGGCGACATCATCGTCCTCACCGAGCTGACCGTACAGAGAGATGGCAGTGGACTTGATGGTGATACCACGCTCCTGCTCGTCGGCACGAGTGTCTGTGGCACGGGCATCGCCAGCCTTCGCGGTGGAGATGATACCGGCCTTGGCGAGAAGGGAGTCGGTAAGAGTAGACTTGCCGTGGTCGACGTGGGCAATAACGGACATGTTACGGACATTGGTAGGCTTGTCCATAAGCTGCCGGATCTCGTCGATCGTGAAGCTATTGTGGGTGAAGGCATCGCGTCAGCTCGTGGACATTGATGGTGGCTTAACTCCGAGCGGGGTATGTAGGTTGAGATGGATGGAGGCATGCAGCGGGCGGGCATTCGACTCGACAGCAGCGGCGATGGTGTTCATCGCTGCCGAGTGCGTGCAGCGACCGGAAGAGAAGAGCAGACAAGAGACTTACTTGACCATCTTGGCGGTATTGATGGGATGACCTGACTATGTGTTGTGGTATGAAAAGTCGAAGTTGTTGATGTGGGAACAGAGCGGGGTCGAAGTTTTCACCCCGCGATCTGAGCCGTGACTTTTAGGAAGAAACAAGAAGCGATTGCCAGAGAGGAACAGGCAACGGATCGAAGTGACGATGGAAGAGGGACAGCGAGGGGAAACCACTGTCACTCTTTATGCGTCCCTTGGAGGATAGAAGGTTTGGAGGAGAGAAGGAAGAGGGAGGAAAAAAGTGAGAGAGCGGGTGGAGGGGGGAGGAGGGAAAGAAGATTCATTCGGTGGGCACCCGCCGCAAAGCTGTGACGACCTAACCAGCTAACGTAACGTTAGAGGTTAGACCACTAGGACCACCAGCGGGCATGGCCCCACTAAACCCAGCAGACGAGAGGGCAAAAAAATAAAATGGGCAGGTGGGCTGTGGTGGGGCAGCAGCAGGACCTCGAGCAGCCCGAGAGAACCCCGCCGCAGTCCTTCTCGGGACACACTCTTGGAGGGGTTGGGCTCGGCCACGATAGGCCCAGAAGCCCGCTAATTAAGAAAAAATATGGCCTGCTGCTGAGCTTCTCACCTCACTTGGGCGGCCCAGGTTGCCACTTCAACCTCGGGGTCTTTTTTTTTGTGACGGGGGAAAAAGCCCGCACAAGAAAGGGCACCAACCCTGATTCGAAGCTGCTACAGCTAACATTACTGTACATACGGAGTACATACAGAGAGTCATGATCTGACCAATCGCCGAGGCTAGAACCTCATTGCTTCTGTACAATGGCTCATGCCTGAGCTCCTCATCAAGCTCTCCCGCAGTATGACATATTCCATCATACCTCTCTCTTCTCTCCCCGACAAGATTCATCGCGGCCTCTCTCAGTCTCTATTGTGTATGTACTATACCAACTTTTCATCATGTGGAGATGGTAAGCGACCAGAGTGGCAAGGATAGTTATGGACAAAAAGCATGAGCAGTTTCCATGAGCGATTGGCATTGTCCATGTCAACCCCTCCTCCCAAGAAGGCCATGAGCGACGCTCCATGATGTGTGCATGGGCATTAACTATCAATCAGATGGCCTCTTTGACTTGCATTTCACACTGGTAATTGACGTTTTCTGCTGTCTTATCCAAGTGGGCTGGAGCTTGAGCTGAGCTCTCGCACCCCTCCACACCCATTTCGTCAAGACTCTGTACAGTACTAATTAATGTTATGCCCATGTATTGAAAGCATCAACATTAATGTCGTGCATCTCCAGCGTGTGGTGTGCATTTGTGAAGCTCCACAACAAGCTCCAATTGGAGGACTTCAGGAGCTCTTTCGGCACTGAACCCGCCAGATCCGCCATAGGGAGAACCAATAGGATACATTGGAAAAGGTTACCGCCTTTCCTAATACAGCAACGTTAACTTAACGGTCAGTCAGCTGGTGCCAAAAACTGGCACAGGTTGTTCGTCTCGTGTCTCGAGAACCACTTCAACGGCGCTACCATCATGCTTTTGATATCAGTCATGATCCAAGACTCACTATAAACCCTTGTATTACTGTCCCCAGAAACGGACTCATTTTCCAAAACAACACAATCAAAACTTCTTTCAAACTCTCCAAAACGCCTCGCTTGCTCACCACGTCTGTTGCCGCCGAATGACTCAGTCGCCGAACAACATCTCTATCCTATCATGTTGATCCCAAAATTCGAGCGTAAGCGTCCTCGACCTCTCCAGCCAGCTCCAACAGTGACACAATGACAATCTGATGCGTCAAATTGGGCAACCGGTCTCGATGCAGGCCGATCCATTCGAGCGGTGGCGTTGCCTCGCCCATATCGCGCAGTTGCGGTGTCTCGATGATGGGCGGCTCCAGCGCCTGGTAGTCGTACTTGGACACAGGCACATTGACCTCGGCCGTGATCTTGTGCTGTTCGCCCTTGCCCTCTCCCTCCTCTGCCCCAGGAACACCCCTGATCTTGACTGCTGTCAAGGGGATTTCCTTGCCCCAGACCTGCTCCAGCGCCTTTGAATGGTTGGCATACATGCCTCGGATGTAGCTGACGCGCGAAAAGTTCCAGCCCACTTCCACCTTGCCTTCAAACGCACTCTTGAAGATGTAGCTGATTTCGTTTGCTTGGGGCTTCTGCCATGTCTCCATCACTGCTGACACCTGGGGAACGTTGAGAATTGTGCCACCCCGTGATCCTGTTGCTCGCTGGACGACGTCCTCAATAGAAATCTCACTCAGCGTCTTGGGTGCCTCCACGTTTCGAACACCGGCAAGACCGATCCGAAGCTGCCCCAGCGTCATCCTCAGGATGCTGTGGATGCGCCTCTGCTCCATGCTGGCTGCGAAGCGAGCATAGGCATTCATCGCTTCCACCTTGAACACCTGATGATCCGAGAATGTGCTGGGGAAAACGCCCAAGTTGAGTGCCTTGAGCGTCACCACCACATCTGTATCCAGAGAAATCGGCGATTTCGACAGGGTGTCTTCTAGCTTCATCTTCGGCGGTGGCTCCGATTGGGGCAATGGGTTTCGAGACGACGTGGACCTCCGCTTCATGAACTTTTCAATCTCCTTCAAGGACGTCTCAAAGCTCTCTTTTCTTTCCTGCACGAGCTTCTGAATCGCCTGCCACAATGCGATACCATGTGCTGCCGACGTCGTGGTTCCAAATATACGGACCGCCTCACCATCAAAGATTGCAACCAGCCTATCTCCAGTGCCCTCGAGGCTCTCCCGCACGTTGTACATCAGGAACTCCAACGAGGTGATGTCAGCTACCAAAAAGGCTTGATAGTCAAAGGCAGCCTTGATGCGGAATGCACTAAACCCTATCGAGGCTTGGATCATGGGCGTTTCGTTGAGTGCCTCTTCTCGTTTCGGCCAGTGAATCGAAGTCCGCAGACGGAAGTCTTGCAAGGCCACAAATCCACTCAGACGACCAGTGCAGTCAATGCCGATCCTGTCAAATCCAAGACACAGGTTCTGCTCCCAGTCGGATGTCTTTTTGGAAGACACCCAGAATTTTTTGATTGCGAAAGCAGACTTGCCAATAGCCTGTCCAAGATCGATGGTGACGTCCAAAGCGGCAATGGATATGGTCGCAGTCCAGGGGAATGCGGCAGTCGCTGCAACCTGCTGATACCGCTGTACAAGGTGACCACTCTGAGAGGTTTCCGTTGCCAACTTTGTGACGGGTGCAGCTGGTGCTGAGCGCAGTTCGCTCGGGTACCAAATCTCACGGAAGAGCAAAAAGTCCTGGGCTTGCTTGGCGTTTATAGACACAGCCATGGGGCTCACATTGATGATCGCCGAGACTCCGCTGGTTCCGCTGACGTGCTTGCTGTTCATGAACGAGAGGGTGATAGAATCCAACTCAAAGCTTGCAGTTGATTCGCGTGAATACACGTGCTGAACGGAAGCATGCAGCTTGGTGAAATCTCCAGAAATAGCGAAGAAATTGCCTTGATCCAAAGACCGCACGGTATTAACCGTGAAATAGATATTGTCGAAGCACGCAGTAGCTGCAACACGAGCGATTGGCTGGCAGCTCAAAGAGAACTCCTGCCTGCAAATTCGTAAACCAAGATTGAGCTTGATGCGACCTAGCACGGCGCTTGGGTCTGCAGTGATGATGTTATCATCATCTCCAGACTTGTTGGGTTTCTTGGATGGCTCGGCTTCATTGGGTGCTTCGGCCTCGCCATCGTCCTTGACAACCTCCTTTACACTGGACAGCACATCCATGACAAGGGGAACAACAGACGGGTACAAGATGTTACTGGAGGCATCGACCTTGATCTCGCCGTACAGTGATGGATCTTCTTGCGCATTGTCTCGGTATTCAACTTTCCAAGCCAGCCCAGGGCTGCGTAGAACCGTCCCGCTTCCAGCATCGTCCGTATTGAACTGGCCATACTTGCCAGCGAGCGAAGGGCGTCCTCCAGGAACCTTTGCCGAGTTGTCGATAGATCTCTTGCTGGCTATGTAGACAACAGCACCGGCAAAGTCGGCATCGATAAGCAGATTTTCCAGTTGCTTATTACCAAAAATACTTCGTTGCGGCTCTGAGTTGGCTGTTTCATTTGGTTTCTTCTCTGTTGTTACAGCAGTGTTCCATTGCGCCGATGCTTGTTGCACGTTCTGCATCGAAAGTGAGATTGACTCGGCCAAATGGGCAGCTGGTACAATGAAAGCGGATGTCAGCCGTAGATCCAGAGACTCGCCAACAGCCTGGAACGCCATGCGCCGCGTGGACGTGGTTGACATGTATGCGATGTTGAACGTGACGACTGGCAGCAGTGCCGAGTGAAGTGAGCGAACATTTATATCCTGGCCTGGAGGCACCATCTGAAGCTGGAAATTCTCGATTGATAGACGGGCAGATCGTCGTGTTCTGGTACCAAACTCGAAAAGTTTCACCGAGAGTACAAGATCTTCTTTGGTACTCGACTCATCAGTAGTGCTGTCTGCAACGATCCAACAAATGCGGATATTTCGAAGCTGGAACTGGTATTGCACAGACGCGAGGACCGAATCGATGATGTCCATGTCTTCAGCCAGCTCTTCGTCACCGTTGAGAGTAATTTTTGGTTTGGACTGCCGCAGTTTCCTTAGATAATCCAATTCTCGCGAAGTATCGAGGTCTTTCATCTTTTCGCCCATGTAGCCGAGGACGTCAATCACTGTCGAGATTGTCTCAGGGGCGAGTTTACACTCTAAATCGTCACTGCTGAAGTTGAACGACCAATCTTCTTTTCCGTCGTCACCTAGGATTGAACTGGCAGAGACTGTCACGCCCACACCCAAGCTTCCGCAGGTCCGCATGGAGTTCTCCCGGCCCCTCTGGATATCCAGCCCAATATGACTCAGGTTGACATGGAGTTCGGGGTACTTAAGGATGGGGCCACGAGTCTCGTGTCGATTAGACACGTGCACATGGGCCCTATCCAAACTGAAGAGAACTTGAGCAACAGGCTCAATATCGGATTTGAGGGATGTTTTTGCAAACACTTGTAGGCCGGCCAGAGTCAAATGGACGTTGTACACAACCTTTAGGTCCGGGTGATTCACCTGGGGAGGCTTTCTCGCCAGCTTAGGGATCTCATCCTCGTCTGAGCCGAATATCTCAGAAACGTGACCCTGGATGATCTTGGTTTGTTGTTGTAATTCTTGGATTGCACTGGATATCTGAGGCCTGTTGAGTGCTGTAAGTAAGCTGTAAACGGCAGATGCATCCAACTGGACAACTTCTAATGATGAAAGGACATTGATTTGATGCTCTGTCTGGCTCATGTGGCTGGTGATGCGCCCGTTGGTTGGGGGGATCTGCAGAAGGGAAATGCTGCGAGGCTCATTCTTGACGTCGATCTGCATCTCGTGATCGTTCTCTTTGACATCAAAATCAAATATGATCTCCTTTCCAAAATTTGCTGCAGTTGCCGCTCGTGCCACGGTCCCGGTGATTTTGTATGTCAAAGACTGGAGGAAGGGGATTGAAATGCTGTATTCGTCAAGGAACATGGCAAGATTGACCCTCACGCTCGATAGACGATCAGACATACGCTTTGGCTCTTTCTGCTCCTCAGATGTTGACAGACTGGCAAGCTGGCCTTTCAGACTGTAGACCTGGGTTACTTCATCGCGGAAAAGTAGATCGAGAACCTCCATGAGCCCGATCGGATCCTCTTTGATCGCAAAAGTCAAGTTTCGACTGCTAGCACTAGCTTTGACAGTGTGGCTTGAATTGCCGTCAGTGTTGTGAAGTTCATGTGACAGGAAAACACTGGGATTCTTCAAGTGGGACATCCCTAAGGATCGGGAGTGGCTGTGGAGCGATGAAGTTATGGCATTACAGTTGAGCATTGCACTCATAGCGCTCGAGGCATTGTGGCCGCTGTGGTGTAGAAGCGACAACTTCAGCCCGTGACTCAACGTCCTTGCCTTTAGATTGACCGTTTCTAACTCGATGGCCCCTCTCGTCACCTCAACAACCACATGGACTGGAGGCCAAGTAGCAGGGTTTGGCTTGGCTGGACCATTGGGTTTGGGGACGCTTGACATTGGTTGAACCTGGCTCTGGCTCTTGTTATACAGTCGTAGTACATCTTCGGCTAGTTCACAGAGCTCCCAGTTCAGGTTGATGCCCGCTTCAGCACAGCAGACATTCAATGTTGTGAGAGGAGCTTCTTGGCTCATGCTTTGACCCAGTTCGCCGGCAGTTTCTGGCATCTTCTGGTCGACCCTAGCGGCTAGATCAATGAAGCCGATCTTGTTCTGCTTTGGTCCTGGGTCAAGAATAAGCTGCAGTTCTCCAAGCCTGCAGGCACCGAGTAGAGGGAGCTGATCTTGAGGTGAGGTTTCCGTTTCCTCAATTTGACCAAAGATGTTGACCAAAACAAGCGAATGCGCCAAGTCCTCGAAGTCCCAGCCGCGCCACTTCTGCAACGCAGCAACGACAGACTGTGCGGCATTGATAGGCACCCTCGGATTTCCAGTCCAGCATTGCTGGATCAGCCGAGACCTGGCGTGATGGTCCATGGTTACCCAGATTTGACGAAGCCTCATTGCTAGTTTCCAAGAATCAAATGTGCGAAGATGCTTAGTTGCTGATCGGAGCACAGCTGAAGGCCGCACCAAGAAGGACGGGTCATTGGTCGATCGACCCTCTTCGAGAAGACGGTATGTAAAATACTTGTGCCGGTTTTGGTGCTTCGATATAGTTTCGGAAAGAAGATGTCCAAGATCAGAAGCTACAGTGCCGGTGCGATGGATGAGCGAAGCCAGGTATTCAATCTTGCCAGAAGCTGTGCTTCCAACCACAGAGCCGATCTCTGCGTCGAAGTATCTAACATCTTTTGCGCCAACCGACACAACAATATCGTCAATCTGCACCATGACAGCAGCCTGGGGTTCTTGGAGCGATGAAAGACGTTCCGAAGCAGAAACCTCTGCTGACCCTAAGCGGAGTTGAAGCGATGTTCTTGAAAGGCGAGTGCTGTCTTTGAAGGGATCTTCCCAGTTGGTCGTCGTCCGTGTGACCAACACCACCTTTGAAATCGTCAAGTCGTACTGATCATGTTCCTCTTGGGAGTAGTCTGGCGAGTCCTCCATAGTTGAGTTGAGCAGTCGAAACGTAGCGCTCGGCATTCGAACCATCAAGTCTTTGATGACTCCACTAGAACCTCGTTCTTTTTGTAGATCAAAAATCTGTGTCATTGCGTCGACCTGTAAGGAATCCAACAAGTCCTCGGGCTCACTCGGCTGTAGAGTATCCAAGAGGGAGGCAACATAACGTATTGAAGATGGGTTAACGAATGCTGATATACCAGAGGGAAACTCGACCAAAGCGCTGAGGTAGGGATGATCCTCGCGTAGGCCGTTTGGGTCAATGTCGTCCAGCCCTATTGATGTAGTATCAAAAAAGTCGTCTTCCTCGTCTTCTTCGGTGCTTTGAAAAGGGACATCGTGCGTCGTGGGCCGTAACCCCTGGAGCGGAAAATGTGGCGAAACATACTGACTGGAGAAAGCTACGGAAGAGTGTGCCAAGCCCTCCTTCGTGGAGTAGTCAACAGCTGAAAGATGTGATGCAAATGACCCTTTTTGTTTGAGAGGCAGCTGATTATCAGCCGAAGCAGGCCTACCATCCAGGTTGTCTTGCCTCGACCTTGAAAGAGCTCGATGACTCCGTCGTAGCACAACGCTGCCATTATTGGAGCCTGCGAGGGAGAGGAATGAAGATTTATGGCTTAACCCTCGTGACTGACGAGATGCTATGGTTTTATGCGAACCATCTTCTTCCTCGCCTTCAAGTGAGATAGCTGGATGAGGGGGTGGGGGTGCGCACTGAGCTGGAGGATCTACCACCTCTGGGACGAGTTCATCCACATAGTCCGGAAGCAAGAGGAAATCAGCTCGATGTGTTCGCTGGTCTTCTCGCTGGACGAGTTCTTGCTGGATTTTCCTCTCCTCACTGAAGTTCAATTTACGTCCTATCACAGCAAGACGAATAGTCGTTTGCAGGTGGGCTTCTGTTTTAACAGGATGTTGGTATCTCGATTTGTGTCTTGCTGCTGATTCTGCGTTGACGCATGATACTCGAATGTTAGGCACGACAATGTCTGCACGTTTGGAATAGTGCGACCGTGCCCAATCGTTGAAGTTCACCTCGATAGAGTCGGTAGAAACCAGAAAAGCAGCTTCGTCGACATGCAGCCACACTTGAACGGACTTGACAACCACGCGGGCAAAGGTAACGTCGTAGAATATCAGAGAAGAGTATGGCACCAGAGCGTTCTCGACATCGTCGAAGGAAAAAGCGAGCCCTTTACCGCCTTTTGCGACAGCGACGAGGAACTCAGACGTACACTCTCCTGCGATGCCACCGACATCGACATCCCAGTTGCAGACATAGGCAGGCTCCGATGGGGGCAGGCCGAAAAGTTTGTGGCCAAATATTCGTATACCGTCGATGAAAAGCTGAGTGTTTGATGATGACATACCAGGAGAGTCCAAAGCACCCTCTGTACTGCCTAATGAGAGACTCACGGGACTAACTTCAATCTCAAGTTCCATGAAATAATTAGTGAAGCGCAAATCGACCGAAACGCTTGCTAGATCTCCCTGAACAAAGCGGTCTGCGGAGTAAAGATTGACTGGTAACATGATTTTGAGGTCCTCGATCTTGACACCGAGGATAACGTCGAGATCATTCGATTTCTTAGGAGGCGGTTGGTTTGCGGCTTCTGCCCCCGGGTTCTTCTCCTTCAACTGGAGTTGGTTTTGATACTCATCCAGCGTCCTGAAGTGGACAAATTCACCGAAATAGTTATCCTTGAGCAGTATGGCATAACGGATCAGAAACCCATATAGGTAGAGGTAAGGTGATTGGCCACGGAGGTTGAGGATGAGAGTGTCCGTGTTCGCCGAGGACGTTGTTGCATTGTAGTTATAGCTTCCGTCTACCACGAGTCCTTCGATATGGCCTAGGTCCCGAGGCGAAAGGAACGCAGCCTGTGTATTCCACAGGGGAACACGGAGTGCCAAGTCCAACGAATCAGCACGAACATCGAAAGGAATGGCATTTTTGTTCGGCCGGAAGCTGTCGATAGGAATGCACGTTTCAGCTGTCAAACAGGGGCTTGACAGGATCAGGTAAGTGTTGTCCTCCACAGCGGTCGCTTTGTCGATGATGTTGGCCTCATTGACGTTGAGGTAGAGCTGCACGGATTGCAAGTTGAGATGAACATGGTATTTGAAAGGTACAAACACCAAATAGTCGGGTGGCGGGCCAGTGGTCCAATCATCAACCAAGTCGATAAGGAGGAAGATATGATCTCTTAGCATAAATAACTCCATTTTCGAGCTGGTGATATTGAAGTGCCAATTCCTTAGAGCGTTCCATGATAGCGGATTGGATAGGTCGCAGGATATCCGCTGGGCGCCAGACCGCCAAAGCAAGTCATGGTTGACACTGCTCCAAAGCTCAGAACTTGGTAGGTCGACGTCAAGTTTAGTGGTATAGCCCGTTGAGCTGGCCAGCATATCCATGTTGAACTTGACCGAGGAGTTGCCTGGAAGCTTTACCTCCAACCATCCAGCGGGTCGTAGTTGGGTCGCATCTCCTTTGCTATTTTTCCTCGCACGGTTTCTTTGCTTCCGCCTGGAGGGTGCTCTCTGGTGTCTCATGGGCGGCTCCTTACCACGCCAACGCCAGTTCTTGGACTCCTCTCTAATGGGGACCCTTAAAGTCACTGTGTCGTCTATCTCAACGTAGAGTTGGAAAGTCGTGGCCATTCTCCAATCCCCTGGCTTCAGTAGTTGAGCGGGTGTTGCATCTTTGCAAAGTGATGGGAAAAAGAAGCGCTGCAAATCTGCCCGTTGTCGATCTGCCCATGGGCCATAATTCATCGTCCCCCCTTTGATAGAGAAGTTCATTCCCCAGGCCGGAGGCTCGTCGCCGTTGATATTGACAGGAAATGCCTTTGTAATCCCGTGGCGGCTATATAGCGGCACTTTCCCGACAGCGTCCCAATACACGGTCAAAACGGCTTCAGGACTATCTAGTACTGTTGTCACTGCAGCATACTCGACAGCTGCCCAGCGCGCCCTGTCGTCTCGGTCGCGATCATCGAGGTAGCGAGTCAAACCTTGCCACTGGTTTACGCCAGGGACCTGCGAAGTAGCCGTGTTCATTGCAGTTCGCGAGTCTGACGAGAAGGACTCAACAGAGCGTCGCCAGTAAGGTACTAGGTTTCGTAAAGAACTGACGGCTTTCCGGCGGTGGTGTCGAAACAACGATCGCTTTGATATTGCCTCCTGGGTTTGAGTGCTATCACGATCGCGCGTCGCCCGAGTGACCTGGTCCTCTTTGAAGCCCTCGTTATCCTTCATCTCGACAACTGGATGCTTAAACTGAACTTTGAATGTTTGCCGATAAGGGTCGGGTGTAGCAGTCTCCGAAGCATCCACTTCAACATCGAGTGAGTCGGCCCTAGCGACTAGTATGGCCTTTGTGTTCTCATTGCCCATGACTACGGCAGCCTTTTGACATCGGAGGTGCACAGGAAATAGTCGGATCATGAAAGGCAGGTCAAAGTCGCAACGATTTACGTTCTCGTCATCATCACCGCTTCCCAGGCCAGTCGTCGTGCGTCGGTACAAGTGTCTTCCACGGTCGTCCAAGTCTTGCTTCTCGTCCAACCTCTTTTCGCCTTGATAGTCGAATCCACCCTCTGATTTCCCCTCTTGCTTAGCCACTCGAGACCGTAGCGTAGTCTCATCTTTATCCGATACGCCACTCGACCGGGCGTCTGGGTCGTTGAGCTGGGTGAGGCCTGCAAGGATACCGTCATATGCTGGGCTGCGGTTGTATACGAACCATTCCAAGCCAGTCAGATCCACTTGAATACGACATGGAAGTTCTGCGTTTTTTTGATCGCTTGTTGGTGTAGCATCCGTAGTTGGCAATTTTGATCGACGAGAGTTGATGATATCTGCCTCGCGAACTCGCCGGAGCCAATACCGCCATGTTATGTAGCCATGTTGGACCATGAACGTCTCGTTTTCGCCATGATACCGCAGGCCCGTAAAGAAGACTCGACCACCTAGTAATGATATCTGAATAGCTTTTACGTCGATGTAAACTCGATAATGATGCCATGTGTAGGCTCGGACCGCATAGGAAACGATGGACGCGAAGACTCGGTTGAAGTAGAGGAGGAAGAAGATGGCCAGGGCACAGCATAAGGCGACGAAGATGAGGAATTTACTGCAAGAAAGATCAGTTAGAACAAGAAACACGCAATGTGACTGTTGAAAAAAACGTACTAGTTAAAATTGGGACGATCAGTGTCTCTGGCTAAAAGAATCCCGTTCTCGAGGCCTAGCAAGGTAATATTCATGATGGCGGAGGCTCAACAGAGCTCATGAAGCTCCATAAGGTAGCAAAGGGGTAGGTCGCATCATCTGCAGCTTAGCATTGACGGATCGCAAACGATTCGGAGAACAGAAGGTGTCGCGAGCTGCCGTAAATGAAGCTTTGTAGATGTTGAAGTCGGTCAGGAGCTGCCAGCTCATGCATGTAGTTAACTTAGGTAGAGTAGGTAAGTTAATTGAATTTCGCGACGCGACCTGATCCAATTGTTGAGGTTCCGTTATCCCCGTCCCCTGTCGGAGCAGCGGACGCAGGGCAGCGGAGACTGTCGATAGCCTTGCTACAGCGGGCGGCCTGCCCCAAAGTTATAGCGGCCCACAGGGCACAAGAGCGAACGACCGGCGGCCGTCATCCGTCTTCACCTAACTAATTAAGCTCCTGCCCGGTGGCCCGGGGGTCGGGTCGGGTCTTGGCTTCCTTGACAATTTTAGATGCCCGGAGCCACGCATGAAACATAATTCCGCGCTGGCCCTATCATCGCTAGATACTACAGCAGCAGCTACGTATGTGCCACAAGCAACGGGCATGTCATCTACTCGACAACTGCTTACCTTGCAAGACGACACACGATAAACAATAATCGCCAGGCTCCCGTTCTAGGCGGTGTCGTCATCGTCGTGGTACGCCACTCGTGACCATCTTCCGCTAGGCCACAACATCAGACATATCAACCTTTTGCCGCTCGTCATGTGCTAAGACGCGCCAGCACATTACTTGACCACCAGACCATCGCGACCGATCCTCGAACTCGCATAATAAACCATGGAGGACTACGTTGAGGTTATGGCCAACGGTGGCACCGGCCAGAAGCTCACCTATGCCACCACGGTAGTGGCAGGTGTCGCGTCCCTTGCCGCAACCATAGTCTCGATCGTGTATGAACCCTCAACCCCGTTGCACCATATTCTCTCGGCAACGTACATGGCTAACTCATGGAAACAGCTCGATATTACTGCAAGCCAAGAACTATCGGAAACCCCTTTTCCAAAGATATGTCGTCCGAATCCTTCTCATGGTTCCTATATACTCGATCGCATCATGGACCAGTATGATTTCACTCAAAGCCGCCGCCTTTCTCGATCCGATTCGCGACATTTACGAAGCTTTCACTATCTTCACGTTCTTTCAATTGCTCATCAACTACCTCGGCGGGGAGCGTTCTCTTATCATCATGACACATGGAAGAGCTCCTGTCGATCATCTCTGGCCACTCAACCATGTTCTGCACCAAGTCGACATCTCGGACCCGCATACTTTCTTATCCATCAAGCGTGGAATACTCCAATACGCCTGGCTAAAGCCCATTCTTTCTCTCGCTGCTATCATCATGAAAGCAACCGGTACCTACCAGGAAGGCTATATAGGACTGACCTCAGGCTACCTCTGGAGCGGCATCGTGTACAATATCAGTGTCACCCTCAGCTTATATTCGCTGGGTTTATTCTGGGTCTGCATGCATCAAGACCTGAAACCCTTTCGGCCGGTACCCAAGTTCTTGTGCATTAAGCTCATCATTTTTGCGTCTTACTGGCAAGGATTCTTCCTGTCTATTCTGGTATGGCTCGGTGCGATACCCGACAGTGTTGAGGGCTACACATCAGACAACCTTGCGGCAGCTATACAAGACGCTCTTATCTGCATCGAGATGCCCATCTTTGCCGTGGCACACTGGTATGCCTTTTCATGGCATGACTTTGCCGATAACAGCATTCTCTCCGCACGGATGCCTATCAATCACGCATTCCGAGATGCTTTCGGCATTAGAGATCTGATCGAAGACTCGAAAATGACTTTCCGAGGAGATAGCTACGGCTACAGAATATTCGATTCTGGCGACAAGGTCATGGCTCACGAAGATTCAAAGTCTCGCCTTGCCAGGCTCAAGGATGGGATGCGGTATGAACGAGGTGGGAAGGGCAAATACTGGATTCCAAAGCCGGGCGAAGTCAATTCTACAACCCCCCTACTGCAATCGAACGGAGAGGCCAGTCACAATCGCCCGGATCAAATCAACGAGAATACGCATAACACTTTTGATGAGCCGGAGCTGGATGTTGATGAAGACCGACTGTATGTGCAAGCGAGACAACTTGAGTTTGGCGATTGGAACGTAAGTGCTGTGAGGCTCCCTGGGATTTCGCATCTAACATTGATCAGTACCCCGTTATCACAGCTAGTGAGCCACTCCGGGAGCGCTACCGCTCCCCTGGAAGTTTCGGCACGAGGTCTCCGGCCTTTGCCAGTCCGTCCGTGAGATCGCCAGCGACAGAGACGGCACCTGATAGGAAAGGCAAACAAAGAAGTCGAGGGCCTGAGCCCGAGCCTGAAACTGTGGTTCCGATCAAGAAGAAAAAGAAGTCGAAGAAGGTTGTCAAGCACGAAGCGCCCAATCCCGACGAGCTCGGTGGTAAAGGCGCTTCTGCTCCCGCAGAAGTTAAGCTGATTCATAACCATGATGGAGAGGATAGCCCTGCGAAGGAGGAATTCAGAGAGCGGAATGAGCGTCAGGATGAATATCAGCCTCAGAGTTACATGGCAAATTATCAGTCGAATGATCAGGCAGAGGAGGATGATGTTGAGTTCCGGAATGTTTGGGGGCGAGATGAGGAATCTAGGTAGCAAAGCTGCTTTGTTCATGCAAGATACCCTTGAGTCTACTTTGGTCGGTTGTAGCCTTGGGAGCATAGCACGGAGTTATGGTTGTTGTGTGATATTTTATAAAGATTCGAGTCTCAAATACGTTATCATTCTTACTCGCAAACGCTATTGCCCTCGGACTACTGCCGCTTTGCGAGTCTCCAGCAGTCTCTAATCAACTCGCCATGTAAGTTTCAGGTGTGAAATCGTACAATCCATCTCTGTAGATTTCCAAGACTCGGCTACGCAACACCAACCATTTTAAACTCCTCATTCCATGCTTCAACACGCCGCCCAACTCCGATTTAATCGTCAATCACGGTTCAAGTCCAGGCCAAGCTGAAAACCTCTGCTCCATGCCTTGAGATACCGACCTCGGTCTTGCCATCCTGGCTCCGCACACTCGTGGAGATCTTCTCTCCCTTTCTTTCAAGCACAATCTTGTTGTCCGAGACCTCGGGCAGCTTGTAGAATCGGCGTCCATTTCGGCTGAAGAAGCCCTCCAGCTTCTCCTGGGTAACATCGGCCTCAGTGATGACACCCCGCTCGATTGCCTCCTCGAGGCCGAGAAGAACGAGCTGTACTACGTATGGCTGAGTGAAGACACCGGCGGGCGCCTTACCCTGCTCGGCGGAGGTCTTGGATTGAAGGAGGTGAGGAGCGCTGTCACTGCCACTGATTGGAGCATTAGTAAGTAGTCTGTGATGAAATGGGGTATATGAACTTACAAGAAGAACTTGGAGTCGCCGCTCACTACGGCCTTGACCAAGGCATCTCGGTCGGTGGGCTTCTTGGGGATTGGTTTACAGAAGGCAAAAGGATCGCAACAGGCCTCATGAGAGGTGAGATAGAGGTGGTGGGCCGTGATAGTTGCTATAAAGTAAGTCAGATAACGTTCTTGACATACTGTCTCATCGGTTAAAAAGAGACATACCGCCAACAGTAGGTCCACAAGCCTTTACGGCCTCGACAGCGGCCGCGGTAGTGCAATGCTCAAGCTATAGATTTTCATGTCAGTCATGCTTCAGTAAGAAGTTGCAGCCAAACATACCACAATACGCAGCTTGGGGAATCGCTCGTGGAGCTGCTTCAAGGTGGGGAGGAAAGCCTCCTCCAGTGTTGTGCCAGCTGGGGCAAGGGACTCGAGAACCTCCCCATGTATGTTCAACACTATTTGAGAGCACGGTAGTTAGCTTTCGTCTTTGCGGAGACAAATGGTAACCCTAGGGTAACCAGTCGGAAGCGAAACCGGTAATAGTATATATGACGAAGGCATAGTGCTGAACAAGTATGAGCTTACCTATTCCGTGCTTCTCCATGGCAGCAAAGGTCTCGTAAAACGCTGTGATATCTGACACGCCGCTCTCGGAGTTGGTGGTCACCCCTATGTAGTGTAAGTGCTGTACCCAAAGAACCTTGTTATCATCGGGAGCTTGCCCTGAGGGTAAAGCTTTACGCCAGCGATACCGGCAGCGGCAGCTTCAGCGATCACCTCTGGTGTGATGGATGGGTGAAGCTGGGAGGTGTTAGAGATGTTATCTGGTATGTTATCTGTTGTTCGGTGGAAACTGACGTAGAGGGACATAAGGAAGTTCACATCTTTAGTGATGGCCGTGAGCTTAGACTTGTACTCGAGAACCTGAGCAATAATCAGTCACTCATGTACAATTCCAGGCGAGAAAATATCTGAAGAGGGCTGAAGTTATGGATACATACATCGTTGACCGAAGTCAGAGGAGGAACCTGAAACAGCATAATATCAGCAAGCATTCACGCTTAGAGTAATATATCTCTGGAACCTCAATCACACCAACACATGGCCCACAATAATCAACATACAAGATTAGGCATTCTATTAATTAATTAGCCTTGAATGCTCTTCTGCGTCTAGGATCCAGGGTTCCATACACAAATGCCGTATCAACTCCGCCCTGGCGTAAAGTCGGCACTACCAAGTCCATCAGCTCACCCTGGCGCAGATGAACATGCATGTCAGCCGCAGCTGGCAGCTCGAGGCGCTGAATATTCTTCATCTTGAGAGAGTTGTTAGAATAATGGTTGACGAGATTGTCAATTACAACTCGTGATCCTTGTAAATCGAACAGACGAGTAGCGGGGTGGTGACTTTTTTGTGTGGTGAGGACGAGAGCCCCGCGACCCCCGCCCAAGAGGCGATGACTAAGAGCAGTGTATTTTTTCTCAATTCGGAAACTATGAACCAATCACATTCCTGGAACGTGCTTCCGGAACATCCCTTACCCGAGTGATACAGAAAGCGGTGTGAGAAATTTGTCGGTCTGGGAAGGCAGAATCGTATTCCATCAACAATTCCGCCAGCCCTACGCTACGATTTTGGTGACCATCTCGAGGCGATTAGATATCCAGATCTGGAATTTGGCGGAACCGGCGTACTTGACGCCTTGAAGCTTCAGGTTGCGGGCTAGGCGCTTGCGACTTCGCCTGCCAGCGCGCAATGGGCCGCAAGCCTAACCCCCTCATCCTCGAGTACTTCGTCCGAGGCCCCAAGCTCAACGACAACAGTAACAGGTATCCGCACACGTGCAAGCAATGCGGCGAGAACTTCCCCAAGGGCCGGATCGACAGCTTGACGACTCACATCACCAAGAAATGCCCGGCCATCTCCGAATCCGATCGCATGCGAGCCTGCCTCGAGCTTCATGGCATCACCAACGCCCGTACAGCCCCTGAACGACCGCACCCAGAGGCGCAGACGAATGGACAGCCTGTGGACGTGCCCAACTTGCCCCAGGGATGGAGTGCTCTCGAGACTCTCGCCGAAGCCTCGCGACAGGTCGATCTGAACGAGAACAATCGCGCCCAGAGCGCACAAGGTGTTACCGACCCCGCCGACCCCGCCAACGTGCACCAAGTTCCCGATCGCTTCGAACTTCACGAGCAGTTCACCCTTGATAACCCTCCTGCGAGCTATGAGAGTCGATCGCAACAGGGTAACAGAGGTAATAATGCACCAAACAGACCGCTTGTACATATCTAAGCTAACTATTCACTTCAGGTGTAGTTCAATCGCCGCTTCCTGGGCAAGAGTTGTCACCCGAAGAACGACTCCAGGCCTTGCTACCGAACAGCGTCGCTTCACCAGATGCTTCCAACATATCGGTTGCTGTTGCCGCTACTGCTCGACTGAACCCCTCGCTCCTCGATCCCCAACTCGTTAACGAACATAGCTCGTCCACACCGCCCCCGGCCGTTGAGATACCCACTCCCGTCGAGTCGTCTCCGAGTGCGGTCACAGCCTCTGATGGGAATATCTCACAGCCATGGGGTGAGATGACATATCTAGCAACCACGTCACCAGTGCCCATAGTGCACGACCACCCACCAGCGCCTATTCAAATGAATCGAGGAGGTATCCGCATGGACACTAGTGATGGACAGTTAAATGGAAGGCCCCGCCATGCTCGATCTCGGTTCACTGCTGCGCGACGCAAGGAGGTCCAGGAGGTCCGGAAGATCGGCGCTTGCATCAGGTGCAGGATCCTCCGCAAGAACTGCGGAAAAGGGACACCCTGCGATACCTGCCGAAAGGTCCTTGCTCCGCGGGTCTGGAGGACTGGCTGCGTACGGACAAGGCTGCAGGAGCAGCTCGACTTATACTCGGCTGGCGTTCAAGTTGTCTTGTCTCAAAATCGAATCAACCTCCTAAAAAACCAGCTCCAGATGACCCAGGATGGCACTGTAATAGAGGTCTCACATTTCCCCGAGACAGGCAAGGTCATTCCTCTCGAGGCCTTGGTCGCGCTACTGGACCCTAGTGAGACCCAGGCTGCGGCCCGAGGGAGCAAGGATTCATTCTTGCAGGTCATCATGATCGACCAGGACAAGGAGGATATCCCTGCCAAGGTGGAGACTTACATGCGGGACGTCTTCCACCTCTTCATTGAGCGTGAGCCGTCGAGGTTTATGCGCGTCACTCTGGATCTTGCAATCCAGCAACTAGCAGAAGGGGAGGACGATTTGCTACGAAAATCACTTGAGCTCTGGGGCTTGGTCGAGAGCATTGACCGCGAAAGGCAGTGGAACATCATTGAAAAGCCTGCCAGCGAGGCAGAGAAGACAAGGCTTATACAGGAAGCCGAGAGCGAGAACGACGCCGACATCTACACGACGATCTGCATGCAGTTGAACGCAGCAGCAGAGAGAAAGGCTAACAGCACGTCCAAAGCACTGTTGAGCGGTATGCATCGGGTACTCCAGGACAGCAAAGTAAAGGTCAACTTCAAGATGTACCTCACAGCGGTTGTCTTCCTCAACTGCCTCGAGAAGTCGACGTGGGCTTTCAAGGCCTGGGAACAGGACCACCTTCGCCCTGGATGGCCTCTCGAGAGGGATCCCAGCGTGTTTACGCAGCAGGGTGGGAACCTCGCAGGCTTGTTGAAGATGCTCCTGGCGATTCGCAAGGCTCTGCCGCAGACACTGCGCACTGCCACAGGTAAGCTAGCGACCGCGGAGCAAGACCCAGTGGTGGTGGCCTATTTTCAAAGTCTTGATCTAGACTGTATGTATTCTGGCCCTTGCCTTGGATTCTTGCCACTGACATATACGTGTAGACGATACTATTCTTGCGCGACAAGAAGGGTCGCAATTCTCTCCCGCAGATTCTCGATCTCTCGAGATGATGTTTTGCTCTCACCTTCTCATCACAAACACCCCGTAGATGTCCTTAAAAAAAAGGCGTCTGCGGGGGAGGAGATGCAGGGCAGACTGGGAACCGACTTGGTCTTTCAACTGCTTAATGGGTAATGACTGGACGGAAAAGCAACGAATTCTTTTGATACCACACGATAACGCATTGTATGACTAGCAGATGTACTGCCCGACTCGGCGCATTTTGGGGGGAAAAGTGTGAAAATACTATAAAAAAGGCCATGTTTCTTAAAATGGGGCGTTGCGGCATAGATAAAGCGAGATACCTCGGGGTCTTATGAGAATAAAAGTTTGAGAGGGCTCCAGATATGGTTCATTTTACGAACCGCCAAGCTTGGCTCTTTATGATTCTTGATATATCTGTAAACAACAGGCCATTCGTCATGGGCATCTTGCCCGGTGTAAATTTTATCTCTAACTTAATAGCTTCCCGCTGTCTGCGTTGCCCTTTAGGTTGAGACGCCGCTGTTGTTGCGACTTGGCCCGTGTCCAGGCCGCTTCGGCTTCCTGAAGCACGCAAACTCGCTCTTACTCGCGTCCCGTAGCCTCTTGAGCACGTTGCGCATCTCTGAGAGCTCGCCCTGCAAGCGTGCGCGGGCCTCGTTGTCAGTGCGCGCGTCGAGTTCCTGGTAGATCTGGCTCTGCAGCTCCGAGGCGCGCTCCGAGGTGTAGTGGCTAAGGGTCTGGGCGACAAACTCAACGTCGAGGGTGGCCTGCATAAGGGCTTCCAGGGAGTATCGTGGTCGGCGGCGGAAAGCATCGAGGAGCTGGACGGATGTCTGCTCCAGGAGGAAAGACAAGACGTCGATGGTGAGGGCTGGCGCAGTGGTAGACACCTGAGAATGGACCAGAACCAGCGTGAGGAGAGCTTCATAGATATAGGGCTTGGCTGTTGTTGTGCGCTGGTTTTGACCAGGTGCCCAGTCTGGAGCCGAAACGCCGGCTTGGATGATGTCGCGAAGCCTCTCAATCGACTGCTTCGTGTAGGACTGGAAGAGGCGGTCATGGATCTGTCCTAGCACTTCGCCAATTTTCTTGGACTCGTCGGTCAACTTGACGGAAAATGCGTTTTCAAACTGCGAGTTCAGACTCGGCACGAGTTGTGAGCGCAGCGACTGGAGGTTACTGAGAGTCATGAGCATGCGGATATTCTATTAGAGGTATGTTAGTAGATGAATTGTCCCAGATGCTGAAATAATACTGACCCTATCCCCAGAATCCAAAGCCCCCTTACTCGCCATTGAAGGCGCTGCAGCCGATGCAAGCGATAGATCATTATCTATTGACCAGTCGTCTTCGGTCTTCTTCAAAGATCGCTCTGCATTTTCAACCATACCACTCAAGGCCTTATATAGGGTGGTGACATATTGACTGCGAACCATTTGAAGGAGCTTTTGTGGAGGCGGTAAGACGATATCTCCCGCGCCTGGTTTCGACATGGCATCAGGAATATACAGTATCTTCTGCATTCCCGATAATAACGCCCCTTCAAAGGCAGCAAAGCTCGCTGGCATTCGAGTTACGTCGCCCAACTCTACTGAGCGCTGCCAATCTTCGACAAACTTGATGTTCTCAGCGTCCCGGTTCCAAGCAGCGCATAATGCCTGGACGCAGCGCTCTCGAGAACTGCCAACGAGGGCCTTGAGACGTTCCAGAACCTGGCTTTCCCCAGACAAAATGGGCTCGATGCTTGCCATGTCAGATGCACCCGAGCCTACCAAAGCCAGCATGTTTGACAAATAGTGAACGCCGCTGATAGAATTAGACCAGGGTGGCCAAAACGCGAGCTTCTCCCACGCCTCGCCTCTCTTAGGTGACGGTGGTGGTAGATCGTTGGGGTCGAAGTTGAAGCGAGGATCGCGCCTGGCAGTTGGAGTTAAAGTGCTTGACATGGGTGTTTGTGATATAGGTGAGTTAGGAGACACAGGCATTGGTGAGAAGAGAAGCGATACATCCTCGGGGGGCATATCGGTGAAGAATGCAAAGACGTGTTCGCGTAGCATATCAACCAGTTCCACTGCTCCCTTGCGTAACTCGCCAATACTCTGGGATGACAATTCGTGATGGTGTCGAGCTTCCCCGCGATATCCTAGCGGAAGACTTGTCTGGGTCTTGCCGGTGATGAATCCTTGTACTGTCTGCCAAAATTCCACAACCTCGCCAAGGATGCCTTGGGACGATAGCAGACTGTTCAAGAAGGCGAGCATCTTCTCCCACAACTCAACCACGTCCGGAGAGTCGAATGTCAGCGGCTTGCCCTCAATGGCTGGCCGGCCGAGGGATCGAAGATGTGCCGCGATCATGTTGGGATTTGGCTTATCGTTACTGGCCAATCTGCGACGGAGCACCTCGATCTCGACCTTTGAGCGATCTGCCGTCGCCTGGATCTTGCCCTTGAGGTAATCATAACGACTCAATAACCAAACCCATATGGGATTGTCATCGGCACCAAACTCGAGAAGCAATCCAATGAGCTCCATGTGCTGATCTTGCGCCCTTCCCGTCATATTCTCCGATTTCGACACTGTGTGAAGGGTGACAAGCCTCTTCCAGACATCGCGCTTGAAGCTGCGAATCTGCTGGTCCACATCATGCCACATACGTCCAGCTATCATGAGCTGGTAAAGTTGCGGCTCAGTTGGAGACTCTCCCCTTAGATCCTCAGACAAGCGCTGGGCTTCGTTCGCAATCTTCCTGGCCCTGTTATACTCTTCGACGAGTGATTCGTAGTCTTTGCGCTTGATGCTGTCAGCTATCGCTGTGCTCAGCTCCACGTAGTCTTTGAATCGGGTCAGGTGGTTTGACACGGTCTTGAGATTCTCCTCCTTCTCTCGTCCTCCCAGAGCAGGGCCCCAGACGTCCTCCGCTTTCGCCGAGACATCCAAGAGCGGACCCTTGATACCCAAAACACCATACTCGCTCTCCTTGGTCAGCGCGTTCTTCTTTCGCGTATCAGCTACAGGAGGTGTCAGAGGGTTACCCAGCCCCGAACCTGGGCCGACACTATTCCGGAAGCTACTGCGACTAGCAGCGCGAGAATGACCGCGAGTGCGATTGGTTGGCGATTCGACGACCCCGCGATACTTCATTTCTTTGTAGACATTGTCTATCGTGGCTTTTGCTTTGACGAATCTTTCAAAGTTTGTCTCCACCAAGACCTTGAGAGAAGCTGACTTTTGGTCGATTGATTGTGAGAGAACGTCGAGCCCAGTAAGCAAGCTTCGTGTGTCGGCGGTGGCATGCACTTGCGACAGAAAGAGTGCCGGGGAAAACGAGGTTGAGGAGAGGAGAAATCGGTTTCCTATAACATTCATCTACAGTCAGTAGGGTCTCTGATAGCATCCCCAGATAATGGAGCTAGACGCGGAGACATACGTAATCGGTGGTCATCTTGAAGGGGCAAGCCAAGATTCTTGAGCGTCCTTACAACGCTATCGGTAGTCCCTAGAGGATCTGGTTCATCCTTTTGCACGCGGTTATTGATGCCACCGCTTGTGCTTTCTGATATTGAGAGAGTGCTCCTCCGCTGGCTCACAGCCCTCTCAAGGGCCTGATATCTGGACCTTCTTCGCTGTAGCTTGACCCCCTTGTCATCTTCATCCTCGTCTTCATCCTCGCTGTCCTTCTCAACAGGCCATTCTGAAGGATAAAGAGTGGGTATCTGGTAGAAGTCGAGGATTGTACGCTCGGTGTCGGCCATGGTGACGGTGATGGTGATGAAGTTGGCCTCTAGGTGGGACAATCAGGGGACGCGGCGCATACTCGTTTCGTGTGGCTGGCTTGCGCGCCTGATCGGCGCGTGTACGAGCTAGTCTCCTGTGGCAGGGGAGAATCGCGATAAATCGTGGTGTTTGATCGTACGTATATCGGTTCGTTACACGATCGCTGAGGTGTCTCGTCGTTCAAAATGAATGGTTGGGGTTGTAAGCTGCTGCACCGTGGGTAGCTCGAACCAAGATGGAGTTCAAGGTGTGGCTCAACAAGCGGCTCCCAAGCTGGTGACATGCATGGGTCTAAGCGCGCTGTGGCTGGTTGCGTCCCCGACATGAGGCTAGTGGTGAAGAGGTGCGGGTGCCCCACCGGCCCCTCGTCGGTTCAGAGAGGGCTTTTCCTGACGCAAGAAAAAGGTGCTAAACGGAAGTCCGGCGGCATACGAGGCTTGTATCCGAAAGAACGTCTAGAAAACCCTCAGATAAGTGGAGGCAGGTGGAGACGGCGCCACAGTTACACCTGGTTTACCCACATTTGCCCGTGGCTGGCAGTGGCTAGTCCCCGGAGCAGGCTCAGTTTGGGGTGTTGGCTGTGGCTTGTTGGCTGCGAGCATTGGCCATTGTTTTCCACTTGCTCGGTTCATTCAATTGCCCTTGGAAACTTCTCTAACTCTACCTCTCTCTTCTCTCATTCTCCTGTCGCGAACTCTCCCCTCTTCCTCTGCAAACCCTTGTCTCTTGTACCTCGCGTCTAATTGCTCCGCTCGTCTTCAAAATGCTGGCCATTCGAGCTCTCCAGACTCCTGTCTCCAGGCATGCTCTGCGAGCAGCTCCCCGCGCTGCTGTGTCCTGGGCTGTCTACGTATGAGATCACCATCACGTCCTAGCTGAGCTTTTTCTCTGCTCAGCGCAATACCAAACTCGTTGCTAATCCCCTCAATAGAACCGATGCTACTCGACCGCCGGTGAACGAGTTGCCAAGTATAACGGCACAAAAGATGCCAAAGTACGTTTGCGCTCCCTCATAACACACACGCCTCTTGGGTGATCCTAGCGTTTGGTTGGGCCGAGCATGGTGCCGAGATAAAATCACTCGGCCACGATGCTTGACCACAGCATTTAATACCATCTACAGTTTGCTAACTAGATACATAGGGCAACTTCCTTGTCAGCTTGATCGAGGGTGACGGTATCGGCCCTGAGATCGCTCAGTCCGTCAAGGATATCTTCTCCGCTGCCAAGGTTCGTCATGACAACTTATCCCCCACACACAAGTCGCACTTTGAAACATTGTTGCTAACATCGTCTAGACCCCCATTGCCTGGGAGCCTGTCGATGTCACCCCCATCCTTAAGGATGGCAAGACCGCCATTCCCGACGCTGCCATTGAGAACATCCAGAAGAACAAGATTGCCCTCAAGGGTCCCCTCGCCGTACGTTGACCCGAGCGCTGTCCGTCGCATCCGGCGCACATCCGAGGAGTCTTCATCTAACATCCGTCTTAGACCCCCGTTGGTAAGGGACATGTCTCGCTCAACCTAACCCTTCGACGAACCTTCAACCTCTTCGCCAACCTGCGACCCTGCCGTTCCGTCGCCGGCTACGAGACCCCTTACGACAACGTCGACACCGTCCTGATTCGAGAGAACACCGAGGGTGAATACTCGGGTATTGAGCACGTTGTTGTCGATGGCGTCGTCCAGAGCATCAAGCTCATCACCCGCGAAGCCAGTGAGCGCGTTCTGCGATACGCCTTCCAGCACGCCGAGTCAATTGGCCGCAAGAAGGTCCGCGTCGTCCACAAGGCCACCATCATGAAGCTCTCCGACGGTCTCTTCCTCAAGGTTGCCCAGGAGGTCGCCAAGGATTTCCCCCAGATTGAGTTCGACGCCGAGCTGCTCGACAACAGCTGCCTCAAGATGGTGACAGACCCCACCCCTTACAACGACAAGGTCCTGGTCATGCCCAACCTGTACGGTGACATTCTCTCCGATATGTGTGCCGGTCTGATCGGTGGTCTGGGTCTCACCCCCTCGGGCAACATCGGTGATGAGTGCTCCATCTTCGAGGCCGTCCACGGTTCCGCCCCCGACATTGCCGGCAAGAACCTTGCCAACCCTACCGCTCTTCTCCTCAGCTCCATCATGATGCTGCGGCACATGGGCCTGACCGAGCACGCCGCCCGCATCGAGACCGCCATCTTTGATACCCTGGCCGAGGGCAAGGCCCTAACTGGCGATCTAGGCGGCAAGGCCAAGACCAACGAGTATGCCAGCGCCATCATCTCAAGGCTGTAAATACCTAGTTTAGATACCTATCACTTAGCCCGGGTGTATGCGCGTTTTCTTTTAGGGTAGTGTCCATGTAAACTGTACCAAACCTAGATTTCAGGCACGGCGAAATGATTACGGAGTTGTTCTTGCGGGAGAACCTGAGATTGTTTATGAGAAGTGACGATGCCTGGATTTCTTGTGATGACAGAAGAGATGATTACGCATATCTCGTAACGGAGATGGTTTATATACGCAATTCCGGTTAATGGTCTAGCTCATGTGAGATTCAATAGTCCGATCTGGTGGTTATCTGACTCCCAATTATGATTGCTATGAAGGGATTTTTGGCCCGCTACCTTGAAATGCCTTGCACAAGTTTCAGCTCCCCAAAGTAAAGGATTCCTAGTGATCTGGGCATTAATATACTGTCATGCCGTTCTGGATAGTTTCACCCCAACTCCTTCAGCTTCTTTGGACTAACGACACAACAAACTCTTCATCCTGAGCTGGACTCTCGCTCGCTCAGTTGCCTCTCAGCAAGACAGCTTTCTCGCCAGACATCACGTACACTTTGTCCAGCTTTCTTGTTCCACTCCTCCCTTTGCCTGCGACTAGAGCCGTCTTTCATATCAGTGCCCGTAATGCTGGACCACTTCCAATCCTTACTGTCGCGGCCGTCGCCGAGGATTTGATATGTGTTCAGCGCAACCGAGTATAGTTGACGCTTGCTCTTGTATCGTATGCTGACCCTATACTCAGTCAGGCACGACGGACACGCCGACTCGCAGCTCCATTGTTGGGGACTCTGCTTGCGAAGTATCGTCCAAGGAATGACGCAGCTATCGGGCAATATGCCTCCGACAAAGGTCCTGTGTGGGCATATCGAAGCTTCGTGTCTTTGTCCGTGCTCGAGAATATCAGCAATGTCTTTTCTTTCGAACTCGAACCGGTACATGCGCTTGAGGACTATCTCGTGGGAAGGGCTGATCTTGGCAGCAGTTGTCGCGTCGACTTTGACCGGCCCGAATCTATCACGCGATTTACCCTCTAGCTGCGTGATAGGAAGCCCACAATCTGGACCGTGGTGGTATGCGTTCATGATGAGGCGGATGTGGTGATGTGCTATTGAGTAGGCGCCGTTGATGGGCTTCAACATGTGCGAGAAGAATCGAAGTGGACAGTGGAACTTCCATTCAAGCACCCAGGATGCCTTTTCGCGGTTCGATGTTGGAGACCAATATTGTTCCCAGGAATGCAGTTTGCTGCAGCCATCGCAGTAATAGAGAAATCGCCCCTTCGAAGAGTCTGCCTCTACACGTTGGAGGAACTCAGCCCGTTCGGGGCCTTGAAGAGCACAGTCGACTTCGTATAGAGGTCGGAAACGGCGACTAGCCAGTGCAACACAACTGCAGTCCACCCTGTTGAGATGATCCTTGATAAGTTGCTGGGTGGCGCGAGGCAGTCGAAGAATAGGGACTCTTGTCTGTGAAGTAGCTTCCATAGCTCCCACGGTTCGGTTTGCGAGAGCCATATTCATACCGGATATGAAGTTGGAATGGAATTTTCAGGTTGTGAGACGCAAGAGATAACAAAAGGAAACATCGTAGCTTGGTTGAGATGATGATTTTATATCGTCTCGATTCTCTTAGAGGTTTCCGTATAGTTTGGGTGGTAAGTGTTCAAGGTTTCGGAGATGCTGTCGAGAAGTCTATCGAGCAAACTTGCTGCGTATGTGCAGATATTCAAAGCTCGCCGGGTAAGGTGTCTTCACTTGAAGACGTATCACCCGAGTTAATCCACGCGTTTGTTGGCTGGGACATATAAACTCATCATGGCCATGATATCGTGGCATCATGTCATCAAAGACAACACAAGCAAAGTCGGATCCAAAAGGCACTCTGTATAAACCCGAAGCATATAGATGTGACTCAAACCGAGCCCGTTTGAGATGGTTCGCTCCCTTGCGTACATACAAACCCATAATCGCAGTCTCGCTGGTCCTCGGTGTGCCCAATTGCTTCATAAATCACTTCGCCTGTCTTAAGACCCAATCTAATGTCGGGGTACCTGTGCGCCAACCTCCCATGATTCCAAAATGTTCGTCCCAGATGCTCGTGCGCCGTGATTTCATAGTCGTCCACTCCGAATCTCTTTGTCGAAGATCTTGACGCCCCACACCTCGTAGAACTGCAATACTCCGACTGTCTTAAGCCGGAGTCGCTTTCCACAATTCGACGCATCGTCGTCGTCTTCGTCGCTTTCGCTTTCTGAACCCCACGATGGCAGCACTGGGAGATGGCTGTCGTTATGGTGGGGATTCACAATAGCCTTCTCCTTGCCCTTATTCCTCCTCTTAACCTCTTCTTCGGGGGTGTCTGAGGGTCGGATGACTCGGTCAAGCCGATCATCTTCCATGGCGATCCACTCCAGCTTCAGCTCGGGATGATGCGAAAGATTGTCCACAATAAAGTTTAGGATCTCGCGCATGACCCATATACATGTATCGTTATTCCTGAATCGAAGGATGTTGATGGCCCGCAGGTTGATAAGACCAGCAAAGTATTGCATGAAAGCATGCTGCAGTTCAGGTCAGAATGAATACTCGTCCAGGGAATTTTCTTAACTTACCACTGCGTGGATATTCATGCTAAGAGCTAGCTCCTCGAGCTGGACACCCCGGCTGCAGATGAGAATCATGGCCTTTTGATTAGCGTCCCATCCTGAGCTATTAGACTCATCCTTGATCATCAGCCTTTTTAGCGTGGGCATATGTCTCTTAAGAACCAGTCGACGAATCTGGTCGATTGTCACTGTGGTCCGAGATGTAAAACTCTCGGGCTTATACTTGGTGCTGCGTTCCAGCATAAAAAGATCATGTAGCTCGTCAAGCTGCGCCATGCAATTGAGAAATGCGGTTGATACATTGTCAGTAAAGACGCTGCGTAATGCCAGCGGATGGCCTTTGTTCTCCTTGGAAAGTAATGTCCAGACCGGGCCCTGATTGCCAACATTGAGGAGGGTGAGATTCTTGAGACACCTCAGGTCGATGGCTCTCGACAAAACCGATGCTTTCACCGGAATAAGATGTAGGCCCAGCGTCTCGAGAGCGATACCGCGTGTATTTCGAATGTACTCGGCAATAGACCGTTGTGAGATTTCAGCATCCCCCTCTTGTGACTTTCCGGATAAACCCTTCGTAACCGCTGTGATCGCATGGATCTCGGCCTCTGTCGTCTTAATCTTACGCCTGATGTTGAGAACGCTTTGGCTCAGTGTAGTCAGTTGCGCTTCTGCGTCCTTGACCTGACTGAAATCTACCTCGGTGCCCAAGGCTTGCAGTGCCTTGACCTTCTGGGCGAGAATATCAGCGTTATCCTGGACCTTCAGCACAATCGGTAGGAACGCCCCATAATTCGCTCGCTGTACTTCGAGATTTGCGTGTACCTTTTTGAGCCTTGCTAGATCCGAGGGGGTGCTTTCCGTAGTTGCGTTCGACGAAGAGCCTGCCTCTGATGTCTCTTTGGGCAGGCTCGTGCTCTCAGGCTCGGGTGGCCTATCATCTGAGTCCTTGACTTGCTGTTCGTCCGACTCGTCGTCTAGGTCTTCCACGGTATCTAGGTGCTCGATTTCAATGTCGTCCGGTGATACCTCACCAGGAGCCTTGCCCTTCGACCGATCGACCAGATTGGACGAATCTCCGCTCTCAGGGTCCGAGCATCCGTCCTTGTCAGCCTCCCGATCTTCGCCATCTTTGGGTGACACCGCACTACTACTCGATGGTCCATCAGGCCCTGGGGTGGTGGCTGCCTCACAGGAGTCCACATACTTCCTTGCAGCCTTCTCGATCACATCCAGAATGTCCTGCTGTGCGGTAGAAAAGTCGCGAGTGCCATTTATATGTGACATCAGCCTAGTGGAAACACTCCGAAGAGATGAAACGAATTCGTCGCGAGGGTCTTCCGTATTGCCATCACCCTCGGCATTATGGCCGTCTTCGTTGCTGCACGCCGCGTCGCGAGGGCTCCGGTTAAGCGGTGCCTTCTTAGTGATGAACGGCTCGATGTCAAAAATTCTGCCCAAAATAGCCTCTTGGAGTTTACGCTCCTCCTGAGAACGAAATGTCTTTGCAGGCCCAGTTGCATCGAAATTATTGCTTTGCGAGACGGGGATAATCTGGAATTCGTCGTCCACATCGGAATCATCTGGGTCGGAATCAGGTGGTGGCCGTCTAGCCTGCAACGCGAGAGAGTCGGATAGAGACAGATGCAACTCTGTAAGTGTAGAGGACGAGTTCCTAACACAAGTCTTGAGCTCCGTTACCAAGTCAATATTGTCGATATCAAGGACGGAGAGACTTTTCAGTGTTTTGAACCCCGAGAGCGTTGGGGGCTCCTGAACCACAGATCCCCGTTTGCCACCTCTCGACTTGGAAAACTGCTTCGACATGGGGACTAGAGAAGGAGGCGATGCACTCAAAACGGGTGCCGATGTGACATTGCCAGCCAGAGGAGCTGAGAACATAGGTGGAGGTGGAGGCGGCGGAATATCGGCCCAGGGCGTTGACACTGGAGGTAGGTCATCCAGAGTCAAGGGCAAAGGAGGCGGCGTGATGTAGTAGGTTTCACCAGCCTGCATGCGAATGTGAAGTTTCGTCAACGTCTTTATCTTGTGCAGCTCTCGGTAGACGGGCCTGCTGAGTTCGACTCGGATATTCCATCTGAGGTAGGGTGACTGGTGTTAGTAACAAGGACGTTGGAGAAATTAAGCCATGTCTACGCAGGCACTTACCTAAACGTCTCAAGTGACCTGGCCTTTTTAAGAGTCAGATAAAGCAAAGTATTGAGGAACTTTCCGCAACTGGCGCTATATAGGTAAGGCTTATACGCATGTTCAGCCTTGACCCCGGTGCTCACGGTATCCATGGATAACTCCCGAAGGTGTTTAGCATAGTCGTACTCGCTCGTTGTGAATGTATCGAGGCCACCCGCGAGACCATCAATGGGTGACTCGAATCTAACATCGTCATCATCGGGAAAGAGAATGTTGAAGCTGCGATACAGCTGCGAAGAGGCAAGTTCATGAAAGTGTCGCGAGACAAGCGCGCAGCAGATCAGATCGGGCTGGGAGCACTACGAGAATCTTAGCAAAACTGCACTGGTTCATATACATATATTCGGGGTGCAAACATGAGACACAATCTCCTGCTGCGTCTCGGGCGGGAGATCCAGAAACGTGAGCGGACGCTTAGGGCGGGGGGCAGCCTCGTCGTCGCCCACAGCCGCCGCAGCCATGATAGATGAGCAAGGACGGCGTGGCAACTAAGCAGACTTGACGATGACGATGATATTCCGAGGGCTCACAAAAGTATAAAACCAGAAATTTAAGTGTGATCGTGGGTGAAGAAGATGAAGTCGGCTTCCCGGGATGGGAGAGAATAGTGGGTGATGCGATGGCTCGTCTCGCGATGCGACTGGGAAATGCGATGTTGATGCGCCGAGGTTTAACGAGCGGTAGATAACGGTGTAAATCGAGAGCCCAAAGAAAGCTGATAAAGTGAACCAACAAGGAAGATACGAGTGTGCGGTTCCCAAGTGATTTATGTGGTCGTTGGTCGTTGGTTTGACTATCGGCCGGAGGAGGGACATGCATGGATTGGGGAGAAGTCGCAAGTCGCTTGGCCGCGGGTCGCAGGTGCCGGGGTATTCTTTGATGGTTGACGAATTGCCGTTAGGGGCGGGGCGGATCAACGATTCCCAGCCGCCATTTTCAGTACGTACTACGTGTGCCAGGGCTGCCTACTCCGTACATACTCCGTAGTTACTAACGTTAGTTGACTATGTTAGTTGGTCGGGCGGCTAAGGCAGATCTACGGATATCGACAACTTCAATGATTGTTTGGCTGACCTGATAAATCCTTTGGTCTGCTTGATCACTAGCGTGAAGGCTCGTGTTCTTCCTTGCTCGTGGTGAAAGCGATAACCCTTTTCTTTATGTCCTATTGACAAAAGAGCATCTGCGAGAATGCAAAGGTGGGAGAATCGCTTATTCTAGACGAACATTAGCGAGACTGTCATGCTTCAGCTATCGTTTGTTATCTGCATGATTGTTCTACCAAATAATATACTTCTTTTATTACATATCAATTTCTTCAAGGCGACGCCGTGTTTCTCAAGGAATGTTTCAAACTCCCCAACGCGTAGTTCTTCTATAATTGTATTATTGGCTTCTACGCATATGTATAGGGTGGTTGTGTTGTTTTCTTCCCTTGTTTGTTGATGCTCGTCTGGTATCTGAATCGCGATCTATATACGACATCCTTATCTGTAAGGCGGATTGACAGTCATGGGGTTTAATTGGCAACTTAATATAAACTGATAGGGCAGGCCTGGCTTAATAAAAACCTGTACTGTGTAAATTTCTAGACAGCTATCTCGTGTTTTAACCGCGATGGTGTTTACCTAGGCCAGCGCACAGTCCACCGTAAAGCTGTAGGACTAATGTCTCCGGATCGTCCGGCAATGTACGTGATGCATTAGCCGTTGGTAGCGTCTATCTTAGGCTTTCCCCATGATATGTGCGTCTCGCTTTTGCAAGTCGAGGACGACTAACTTATCACAGTATATTTTACATACGTATTTACAAAAAAGAATACATAGCTAGAAAGGAATAGGCTGCTTGCCACTCACTCACCTCAAACATACCTCCAGATACTAAGCGAGCGTTCAACGATGAATTGGCAGTATCTAGGTTCCCAAGTCTACCCAGGGACATGGTCGCTTTTATCGTAGGTTAAGCATGCATAAGTGACACACCAAGCAATGCTGTTCTAATGTTAGAGCCAATGTGCGAGGTCAGGTACCTCCAGGTCGAGTCCTCCCAGCCCTAATAGGAGGACTCCGTAGAGGTGTGGCTTGGGATTGGAGCTTGTTTCTCTGGTTATTCTCTAAATTTGTCAGAGAACGTCGCGCTGGCGCTGGATATCGATAGCTGATTATGGATGGTACTCGGAGCACGGTGTCGAGCCCGGCCGGAGACCTGTTGGAGCTTCTTTGCAGTAGGATTGGACATTGGAAAACACCATTCGATTTCCTTGCTATACCGGATATATTGGTATAGAAGTGTTCTCTAGAAGACGATCCAAACGTATCTTGATAAATCTTGACTTGTGTTTCCCGAGGTATCCTGTCCGGGAATAATGAACGGCCAGTTAAAGTTACTTAGCGCCAGAGTATATCTAAAATTAAAATAGATGCTTTCAAATATACTGAAAGACATGATTATAGAAAGTGTAGAGTCTGGTAAGTTGGCCTGATCTACTATTTCTCAAGCTCTCACTTATCCACCCACCCGCCATGGTCTCTGTAAGTAAGTAATTACTTAAGTGGTGCCACTGCGAAACTGGACTTGGGTCAAACATGAGCCAAGACGTCAGCCCAAACATGATTTTATACGAGACTTGGCACTTTAAGTCAGCGACATGACTGTCTAATCATACTGCTTGGTAGGCTGAGATGGGTGCGTAAAGCAGAGCATCAGTTAGTACAATCAATTGCCGGGCAGAAAGACGCTGCAAGTCCAGTTAACTTATGCTTGGCTCTACGGATAACTAGTTAACTACGTAACTAGAACATGATGAAACTTCAGCTGGAGATCTGACGCTCCTTTCACCCCTCCCCCGCCCCATAAACAGCGGCTCAAGCCCCACTTACAGGGCTGTGTCCGGCCCCTTCAATCAACGCTCGAGCGCTGGACGGCGATCAAACTTGCCGTGATAGCCTAGACGTGGACCCCAACTTGTTCATCTTTTTATCCATCCTGTCTCTCTCCCTCTCCTTTTCGCTTCATCATCACTTCAATCTCTTACTGTCTTTATACCACCTTATATTCGAGATTCAATTACTCAAAGCCACCCCGCTATCCAACTCTGTTAGCAACAGTTGGCTGTCTTGTTGCCGCAAAACCACCCGACTGGACCTCCACCTTCCGGTGGCCGTATCGCAACCAGCCCCCAACCTCGAGGTCGGGCATCACCAAAAACGTGCGGGCTGACTCAATATCATGGCCGAAACCGAGGAGCCTCAGTTCACCACTTTAGCCCAGCGAATTGCTGCCCTTAACCAACAGAAGAGTCTCAGTGGTACCGCAAGTCCTGATCCTGTTCGCAAGCGGCCGCCCCCTCCACCCCCTCCC